>JAJQOW010000173.1:0-161044 GCA_037975125.1 Latrodectus hesperus
TAAAGTTTTAAATATCTTAAAATATAATTTAAGTACAAGTATACATTAATTTTAAATATTAAAAAAAGAAAAGTTTTTCTTTATGATAAAAAGATCAAAACTAAAAGCGAGCCTTAAACGTTTAAAAATAACAGAGAATCTATTCTCGGGAATTTTTTTATAAAAAAGAATTCTTTTGATGCATCTTACAAACATTCGAAGTCATTAAAGTGAAACATAAATTCAGCTTTTAAGAAAATTAGTTGCTCAAAGAGAGCTTTTCCTTATGAAGTGAGTTGGAAGAACAGAAAAAGAGTAAAGTAAAAATTCATCGCCGTTTTAAGTGTTTCTCATTGTTTGAAACATTTGAGGCAGAAATATATATCCATCTTTACAGAGAGTAATTTCCCACCGAAGAACAATTCCATGCAAAATGATTACAAAGAAAGAATATGAAATCATATAATAAAAATCTTATAAGAACATGAGCGTATTTTTTAAAATTTAATCAAGAAAAAGATTAAATTCTCCTAGATTTAAACGAGAGTGAAGCAAGAAAAATCTGATGATTATGATAAATGGCGATGGCTTACATTCGCCATAAAATGAAGGAGAGGAAAGAAATTTCTCCTGCTAGAGAAATAATTGAAGTTTTCTCTTAAGGTATTTTTTTTTCAAACAATGTTTGAAGACACAAGATCTAATTTAATTAGAATATGCAGTCAAACAATATGGCTGCAGAATGTGAGGAATGTACATTATAAATCGGGTCTTATTTAATGAAACTGTAATATATATATACATGAATTGTAATATAAAAAGAACAATTTAGTTTATCTGCATACGGCTTTTTGTAGCGTTTTCAGCACAAAACTTGCATGAGGACATGCATTTTAGGGGTAGAGTGAGTGTGTTTTGAGGGAAATGTTGTCATATAACTAGTCCATTGCACCATCGTCACATTGGAGAGTAGGAAAGTGTTCTGTAAAGAGAATCTTCGAATTCACATCTTTACATTGTATAATAACGGAGATGGATGTCACGTTTTTGCCTTTTGCCTGCACGTCTATAGGGCGAAGGTACTTGGGAGTTTTCCAATTTTCCTCCCTTACACGTAAATACAGTCTACTATCTACATTACGTCCTAGAATGTATTAATATGGTGGTGAAAAATTGCCTCGGACTACCGGTGATCCACAAACACAGTGTCAAATAATAAGCCCGGCCTCTTCGGTGTGAAAGTTCTTGAGTTACCCCAATCTTTGTTGAACAGCAGGAATGTATATTGCCATTATGCACTCTACATGTTAGTTTATTGGTTATGAGATTTTTCAGAACATAAATGCTTATATGATTTTTTTCAAGCTTCTTTCCTTGTGAAAAGAGAAAACAATAGTTTATCTATGTCAGAATCGTCACGGAGGACAATAATATGTTTTTAATGTTAAAAAATATAGACTGTCTTCTAACTTCAAACCATGTTTACAGATACTTCAAGCCATGTTTATATAAGTGATTGCGCCTTGGTTATTGGTAGATTTAGTTTTCATGAAAGTATTACTATAGGTTGCTTAAGTTTTGCTATTGCTGAAGATTTCTTAAATAGTCACAGAGACGCTGCAAAGTACCTAAAAATTACTGCTTAAGAATGCTTTATTATAGGTAATAGTCTTATAAGAAGAAAATTTGGTTGCTTTTAGCATAATAGCATTCTATATTTATTTTCCAACAGATCTACTGCATTGACTAATTCAAAAAAATCATTGTGATTAAATGTTCCGTACGCAGTCCTAACTTTCATGCTTCACTAGATTTCAAAACTGAATTTAGTAAGTTTCTATATTATTTACATTTCTCTATTATGACATAGAATTTAAAGTTGTATGATTATACATAAGAAAGTACCCGTTTGTTTTGATCTCTTGAATGAAGAATTCTCATTGGTCACATTTTTGAAAACATTTCACGAGTTAGAATTGATTCAAGAGAAATGGACATATATTCAATTCAAGCGATTGTAGATTTGATTTGGGATCAATTCAAGCGTGGATATTTTTAGTAGTTGGAAATCAAATTACTAATTTTGGGTTCCAGTAAAATGAACCCTATGGTTTTAAAGCGATTGTAGAACAACAGCCAAATCAAAATTTGAAAACATTATACATCAGAAATTCTCTAATAACATATTTCATTCAAAAATTAGACAAATTGAAATATAGCACATCAATGAAATTAGAGAAGTTTTTTTAATATTTAAAACTTCAATAATTATTCTATTTAGTTTCATAAAAGCTGTTAAAGTTATTTCTTCATCCTTTAGTAATGGTTTATGGAATTCTAAAGAGTTTTTGGATTATATATATGATTTTGTTTATTTGCTTTCATTAGTATTCTCATAAACATCGTTACTTTACAAGATTTAATTCTAGATTGGAATGTTCTCTTCAAAAAGTTTAATAAAACAGTTTTTCTCTTGAAGACAAATAATCTTCTTGCAAAGGGAGATTTCAAGAGAAAGTTCTGTTTAAAAAAACGATAGAATAACATCAGGTGGCAACGCTCCCAGAATCGAATTGCACAACATAAATGCTTCCGAGTAGACGTGGAAAAAGGCAAGAGCTTATATTTTCTAATTTTTTCTGCTTTTTGTTTTCTGACTCACGTTATTAAATGTCATAACTTTAACACTGATAGTTTAAATTGCCTTGTTTCAGGACTCCTATGTCTCATTCCTTTGGGATTAAACATAATTACTCCAGACAATAAAATAACAAGTTAATATTTTCCCAACTGAATTTACTGATGAACAGCATATAGAGGAAAAATCACGATCTTTTTGCCAAAATTTCATGGGCGTCAAGCCAATGTAGTCAAATGTAAAAAATATCTGTATTTAAAAAAGGGATTTAATTCCCCTCACTAAATTAATTTAATAAAGATATGAATAAAAATGGTACTTATAAATATTTATATTTATACTATATACTTATTATACTATATACTTATTATAATATATATATATATATATATATATATATATATATATATATATATATATATATATATATATATATATATATATATATATATATATACAAGCTGACCCAGCCACGCGTTGCAGTGGGTGAGTTTTTATAATACATTGAATCAATTTTTTACTAATTCTTGGGTATAATCAAATTAATATTTTCTAAAAAAATTTATTGGTTCTTTCTTATGAGATTAAAAATAAAACGTTTCGCAAAAATTTAAAAGTAATAGGTAAAGTATCGAAATTTTGAAATTAAGTACAAACCAACATATACTTTCTGAATTTACATTTTATTCATCTTATATTAAATTATAGTTTGTAATCAGTGACTTACTCTTATAAAATATACTATATAAATTAAAAACATTTAAAAATAAATTGTTATAAATGAGGTAGATAACATTGACATCGAACTATTATTTTTTCAATTTTAAATTATTAAAATTAAAATTATCTAAGTACTACTTTGTTCATCTAAGTACTAGCGAAAGATAGGTAACATTCCTGGTTAACCTGTCTTTCGCTAAAACGAAGAGATTTGATGGTTTTCCTACACGTGAGCAGGCAACATATAGCTGTCCATGTGAGAAACATGTGTTTTCCAAATCCAAACCACAAATAGACATTGTTTGGCCTTGTGATTTATTTACGGTCATCGCAAAAGCTAAACTAATCGGAAATTGGAGCCTTTTAAACGGTATTGGAGATTTTGACGCTATCAGTGAAATACGTGGAAACAGGACGATATCTCCTTTAAATTTTTCCGTCAAAATTGTTGCTTAGAGAATATTTTCGGTCATTTCTTTTATGACTGCGTGTACCGTTACATAATTGAGGTGTGTTTAAATTACGTAGAAGAATAATTGGTGAACCAATTTTCAATTGAAGATTATGTGGTGGCATTCCGGGCATATCCAGAGAATTCAAAAATTCAGTTGAAAAGTTTACGGCTTCGGCATCAATAACTGTGTCGATTGATTTAAGAGACATCAAATCACCGGGCAACATCTGTTGTATATGGAAGTTAATTTCGTTCGCATCAAAGTTTCTTGCTGTCAAAATAGCACGATTACAGAGCCAATTATCAAATTATAAAAAAAAATAAAATATAAAAGTCTATAAAGAAATACTTACGTGTTTTCGAGGTGGTATGAAAATTAGTAGAGAAAAACAGTAATAAATAAAATTTTATTTTACTATTTATAATATTAAAAATATTCAAATTGAACACTACACAATAATAACACAATACAAAGTATAATTATGAAAATGATTCACGAAAAATTGTTACAGTATGATTATACATCATGAAAATATATGTAAATTCTATATTCAACCACGCGCTTGCACTCGCACGATAATTTACTCTGGGAAATACTATAATCTAGAAAAATAAACACGTCGCCATCTGCCGAATACCTGTGCAACTTAGATGCTAAATCACCAACTATTTGGAATTTACAGAACTAACTGATAAATAAACACTAATATCGTATAATAAATATTGAGATCAATAATTAAGAGATAAAAACTATTCTATCTTTTAAGTTGGGCTATATTATAAATGGTTACAAAATTTTATCAAAATCGGTTCAGTAGTTTATCGCGAACATACATCATGACACACGAAATTTTTATGTATATAGAATTGCTGACCCAGGAACGCTTTGCTGTGGCTGAGTAATTATAATACATTGAATGAATTTTTTACTAACTCTTTGGTACAATCAAATTAATATTTTCTAAAAAATTTAAAATAGGTTCATTCTTATGAGATTAAAAATAAAACGTTTCACCAAAATTTAAAAGTAATAGGTAAAGTATCGAAATTTTGAAATTAAGCATAAATCAACATATACTTTCTGAATTTACATTTTATTCATCTTATATTAAATTATAGTTTGTAATCAGTGACTTACTCTTATAAAATATACTATATAAATTAAAAACATCTAAAAATAAATTGTTATAAATGAGGTAGATAACATTGACATTGAACTTTTCAATTTTAAATTATTAAAACTAAAAATTTTTTCCGCGGTATTATACTGAAATAAAAAAAAATTAAAATAATTTATCATTTGAATAAATAAATTAGATCAAAATGTACTGCTGAATAAATTAATAATTATCAAATTATAAAATAAAAATAAATAAAAGGCTATCGAGAAATACTTACATGTTTTCGAGGAGGTATGAAAATTAGTAGAGAAAAACAGTAATAAATAAAATTTTATTTTACTATTTATAATATTAAAAATATTCAAACTGAACACTGCACAGTAATAACACAATACAAAGTATAATTATGAAAATGATTCACGAAAAATTGTTATAGTATGATTATACATCATGAAAATATATGTAAATTCTATATTTAACCACGCGCTTGCGCGCGCACGTTAATTTTCTCGAAGATGTATAATCTAGAAAAATAAACACGTCACCATCTGCCGAATACCTGTGCAACTTAGATGCTAAACCGCCACCTATTAGGAACTTACAGAACTAACCAATAATAATGTCGCATAATAAATATTGAGATCAATAATTAAGAGATAAAAACTATTCTATTTTTTAAGTTGGACCATATTATAAATGATTACAAAATTTTATCAAAATCCGTTCAGTAGTTTCGGAGTTTATCGGGAACATACATCGTGACACGAAATTTTTATATATATAGATATAACTGATTATCTTTATTTGAACTTTATTTCAAAAAAACTCTATTAATCATAACATACTGCGTTAACTCATGTCCGTGATAACACCATCTCGTTCTCATCAATTTTCAAGACTCAGGCATTAAATGTTGCAGTTTACCAAAGCGTATAACTACTATACCGGGAATGATCAAAAGTATAATTGAATGCAAAACGTTTCAACGTGCAAGTCTTGATTCATTTCTTCTCGTAGGGAATAAGTCTGTATCTTAAAATTACAGTCCAATCACCAAACTATCAAATAGGTCGAGTGGGGACTTAAATTTCCTATTATCAATGGTACATCAATTTTTCAAACTCAAAAATTGTTGCAAGTAATTAATAAGAAATTAAGAATATACCCCAAAAGAGCCTAGATTTCATATTCGTTATTTTCATTTACAAAATGACCAAGAAAAGTAAATAAGTTAAAGAATTTCAATGTTATTGCAAAGCATTTTAATATCTGACATGAAAGGATATCTGAGAAGACTTTGTTTCAGTATTAGTCTGCTTTCCACTGCTGGATGTCAGCCTTTGAACTCTCGAACATCTACCCCGAACGATGATGATCCTCAAGAAAGCAATATAACAACAGCAAATTACTGTTAAACTGGGGATGGGTATGACCTTGAGATCTTTCACTCTATTCACTCACCCAGCTCTATATGAACAGTTATCTGGGACGTTTGTCTCTTCAGGCAGCGATGTCAAAAAACAGCAGCCAAGAAATGGTTCATGTGGATAAGAAAAGGATTTCTGTGTAAAACCTAATTTCTAAATTAATTTGGTGATTATGAGAATAGCTAATACCTATCCCTCATATATATTTGGTGTGATTACTTAACTATATTTAATGATTAAGTGAATATACCAAGAGAGATAGTGTATTACACGTATTATAACTCTTATCTATGTAGGGAATACCTTTATAGATGAGGAGATAATTTAAAGTGAATCGACAAACATATATATTGTTTTAATTCCACTTTTCCTTTATTTAAAATGATCAATAAATATATTTTTTATTACTCCTTTTAAATACTTAATACGGATACTTCTATGTATACCTAAAATATCAAAAATTTAATAAATAAATATAATACTTATCCTACTTATGTAATGATTTCATTTCTCACATATTATCGAATCACACTATTTTTAATTTCTCTCCTTACCAGTTATCTTTAATTATCTTATATTAATTTATATTGCTTTTAGAGATAGAAACTGCCTTATCATTGTACTATTTTATAAAGTAGGACTAACATAGAATTACATTCGAAAAGAATTATTATATTCAATATTTTACAAAGGTTTTTCATACTAATTCATTATAATCGGACTGAAATGATTATATAATCGAGTTTTCCCATATAAAGCATCAAATATATTTTAATAAAGGACATGCTTTCATTGTTTATTTTGCGTTGCCCAGAGTGAAGTGATGTGGCCGGCGGAAAAGAGGGGGAAAGTAATAGATTTTTCCATGCCTTTTACCATTCCTGTTTCATGTCATCTTCCATAATGAATGCAGGGCTCTTTATGAAGTCAGAAATAGTTGGACACATTCCAATAGCTCTGGCGGAATATTGCTTTAATATTCAATTAATCTGGCACTCATCAAATAATGGAGGTAAGGAAAATGCCTCCATGGCTTCGATAAGGGAATCGCTCTCTCCCTAAAGGAAGCAATTGAGGATAAAGCGTTTCACGCATATAAGTCATGGCAGAAGAGCAACAACATATATGAAATCATTAATAAAGAATTATCGAATAAACCTTAGAGTATATTACGTAAGTGGAAAAACATTCTCCTATACACGTTTAATTTATTTTCACCTTATATGCGCTATTATATTTTTATTTCAACTAGAGTATTTTACTTGGTGTTAATTTATATGCCTTAAGTTGAAGGATTTTATTTGTATAGTATATTTTTTTGTGACTAGAGAGATGCTTTGCGACCACGTGTTTTATGACAAGATTTAGTCCGCTTGATGCTTTTTAGTTTCTTATTATTCGTATTCAAGCTGAAAACAGGAATCAAATATTGCGTAAATAAAAACTGATTCCTTGAGTGCAATCTCGCTTTCAAGATGAAATTTTTGTGACGATTTTTAAGCACATCTGTGACACTTCATGGAAATCTTTGCTACTTTTTAATAACTTCCATTGGTTGTAATACTGATTGAAGAAGAAAACATTCATTTATCATGTATTTTTTCCCATTAATCACTAAAAGTAAACTCATATTTGTTGGTTATCAATTTCTACATTGTATGTATTAATTTTGAATTATGAAAATCCTGTTTTTTTAATAATTTAATTCCTTTATTTACTATCCTTTTAGAAGATGTATTTCATTATAGAAACACTCAGCGTGGGAAACAATAAGAATCTGAATTAACTGAATTTTGCAGAATTTTTTAAAACACTCTCGTAGAATATCAAGAAAACTCTTAAAACTCAATCAGTTACAGTTTCAGTTATTGATGAAGGAGTATTTTATTGCTTGCTAAGTATTCACGTGTTAGTATTATGTGTTGTTCTTGTTGTGGAGTCCACTTTTAATTAAAATTCCTAGTCGTTATTCGAATGGCTTTCGGAATTGAAGAGAGTCATTCGGAACTTATCCAATCTCTTCGATTCTATCATGATTTGCACCGTGTAAAGGGCACAAGCAAAGCTATATTAGAACACATACTATTATGTCTTCATTTATTTAAATATACATCAGAATCTTTAATATATAACATGTATCTAACACGTGAAAGCAATGACATTCTATTTTTATTATAGATATATTGTATATTTTCGTCCTTCGAGATTAATGTTCTTTGAAGAATAAAAGTACATGCCCCAAGTGCGACAATGCTCCGTTTTGCCCGCAACACATCTTGAAGTGCTTGGGGTTTTCTCGTGAGGAGGCTGTGAAAAGTCCACATCTGCTTTTGGACTGTCTTTGATCTCATGGATCTGGTCTAGTTCCACTAGACCAGATGGGGATTAGTCCCACCACCACCACCAGAATAAAAGTGAGAAATCTTAACCTTCAATCTCATTGCCCAACAACTGTTTTTAGTGATTGGTTAACTTAGTAGCCTTATGAAGAAAACGGTGTTTTCACGTGTTTAGAAGTTAGCGGATTCGATGCCTAGCCAGCTGAAGATCCGATGTGCTAATACACTTATGCATGTTATGTTTCTAGCACAGTGTATTGCCCAATTTATAAGTTGTAAAATTTTAGGAAGATGATATCAGATCAAGTATTGAACTTATTACTTTAACGTAGTTCAAAATGACTCGGCGGTTGATTGTGAAATGATGGAACAGAGCGATACTGATCAAATCAGATAAAACTAAATAACACTGGGAAATCTAATAACGACATGCATTCTGAATTCTAAGGCAAGACTTAATGCTTTCATAATTTTTCAAATTCAAATGAATTTTTACTGAAATAACGCGGTTGTTGTAAACCAGTTATCAAAGGTGTCGTCATCGTGGGTAGAAGTTTCTATTCTTGACACAGCGAAAAACCATCGCGAAAAGAAAGTTCAATTCAGTTGTGGCACTCGTCATTTGCTGGTGGCACAAAAATAATCTTGGCTGTTGCTTATTTCAGTGGCTATGGTCAGCAGAAATGTACAATTGATACCTAATTGCAAAGATTTAATATGTTGTTGCTAATCCCAGATGATCAAGCAATGCTAGACCATCTCCATAATCCATAGACCATCCTAGGCGTGAAGACCACTCCATTATGCTCAGCTAAAGCTAGCAGGCTCTAGGGGCTAAGTCAGTCTTCTACCTTTGGTGCCCCATGTCTTCGGACTAATCAAAGCTGCTCTTTTTCCCAATACCATGAAAGATTTAATATACTTTTCTCATTCTTGCTTTAATTGGTGAGCTATTAGTTGAATGGTTAGCAGTCCTCCCTTCAAATGAAGATTTATGGGTTCGATTCCCACCTTGAACACCGGTATTTGTTATGGTTTGAAATCCACTTCAATCAATAGATCTTCGTTGGATAAGATTTGTTTCTCTAAAAATATGATCGTGGAGACAAACAAAATCAAACACTGCCTTAAGTAACAAAAATTGCTTAAATATGATCACACGCATTTACAACCTCATTTGAAACACAAATCGCATATTTTCTTATATTTTTGAAAAAAAAAAAACATGTAATAGTTTTAAAGTAATTAAGAGGGAATATTAGTTTCGTTAATTGTTCACTATTGTTATAAACAATACCTTTATAAATCTTAATTTATTATCTTTAATTGTTCACTATTGTTATAAACAATACCTTATAAGTACTGTTATAAACAATACTTATAAGACAAAAATTGGAACAAGTGTAAACATTTTCTAATTTTTACGATTTTCAATAATCATAAAATATGAATCTCTCCAAAACACAGCTGGCTACGGATACTCATGGAGGTTATTGGGAACCATTTAGATCCGACACTCTTCACTCCTCTTCTAAATCTCAACTTCCTCAATCGCTTCCCATAGTCAGCTGAGAATCGTTAAAAATTGCTCCCGTCACTCCCATTAAGATTGCTCTCCTCTATGGCTCCTGGTGGAACATAAATTGTCCAAGTAATGTTGACCTACGCTCGGCTGCATCTTTATGGCCCACTTTTGGATTCGCTGACAAATGGCCCTTCTAGGAGCAGAAAATTATAAAAGCAGCGACAAAAGTGACATGCAAATGAGCTGCTTCAATGTTGAGTTTTCCGATTACACGGAGAAACGATTTTAAACAGTTTTTGGCTGAAAATCATCGAGGGATGTTATTATTTCAAGGTAATAAGGATAACGTCTGAGCACAAATGCTGCAATGATTTTATTGATGTATTGATTGATGTTGTTAAGTGATTAAGTTTCAGAGAGGAATGTAAAAAATCAAGAATGAAGATATTTCCATGTGAATCATAATGAGAAAGCTATTTCTTGATTTAATTTTTATTTTGTTCATTTTCTCGCGCATTGCATTCTGTATCGAGAGCTTGGGATTGGGCCTCAGATTATCATTTGCAGTTAACAATGCATAATAACATTGATATTTACAGATGATATAGAGTATTACTAATAATATACACTACCTATAAAATCTAAAAAATATATATACGCAATTTTATTTGTAATATTTTTAATTTAATTATAAGGTAAGCAATATTGTTCTAGCCGTTTATACATTGACATTGAATGAAGTGCGAATAAGTAAAAAAATACTGCATGACGGGATTGAGACACCGGTCAGTCAGTCGTTTTAAAAGTAGGTCCATCGTAGACATTCATCAATCGTAACTCCTGCAGTAGCGAAGATAAATGGACGTGTAGAAGGTGCTAGTACGGTGTTGTTTGCTTTACGATTTTAAAGTGCTCCATAAAGTCGACGAATATGTCAAGTGTTTACGGATAGTGTTGTGAATGACCGTACGGCAAGGCATTGGCTTCACAAATTCAGGTTAGAAGATTTGTCCCTCTGTGATGAAACTAGTGTCTAGTGAATTAGTTGTCAAATGGTTCACTATAAGCTACTAAAAACAGGAGAAACGGTCACGGCGGACTTCAACTCGCAGCATTTGGACGTGTGCAACAGAAGGAGCCAGGACTGGTTTATCGCAAAGGTGTACAGTTCTTAACCAATAATATAAACAAGAGTTTGTGTCATCTTTCTTACTCACTTGACCTTGTACTGCCATCAGATTGTTAAAATACTTGTATATGTAATGTAGTATTAATACATGTCTGGGGATCTGCTGCTTGGTCCGGCTTCTAAATTTCAATGACTCAATCACTTTCTGGGTCAAGATGGCCTTTTCACTGGGTGACCTACTGTATAAGAAGTGCAATTATTTCCTTAAAGCGCAGAAAAGAGAACTTCTCAGTAATGGGGCATTGGGGATATTAAGAAATATTCTATATTGGGTGTATTTATATAATTATGTTAGAGCAATAGAATTATATAAACACCAAAACATTTGATCGCAACCAATGCGCAGTCAATTCGAAGAAATCGCAAATGATGAGGTAGATCTCAAAGCTGCAGGGAAATATTAGGTTATAGGAACTAGCATTACCTCAGCGCATCAAGTAAACAGACCTTGTTAGCTAAATTTTTCCTGAGGAGATTATGAGTAATTTGGCGAAAAATCCTTTTAAGTGCTCATTATTTTCAAGCAAATATTGACCATAAATGATGATATATATATTTTAGGGGCTTATCCAAGTGAAAAATCTTTTAAAAGCAAAACCTATTACTGGTGGAAATAAATAATTCTTCAAAGAAATTTATTCGATAAATAATTTATGGCCTTTAAAATATCTTCATAATTTCCTTACTTAGATGAGCTTATGTGACGTAATATAAATTGCTCCCAGGTAACAGAAAATTGTTGGATAATTTCTTTTTTTATTTAATGTAGTTTATTAGGAACATTTTTTATAAAGACTTAAAAAAGAAACAGCCCAAGAGTGATGTGTAAAAGTATTCAATATTTCATACGAGCGTTACAAAAAATCATTAAAAAATTTGTTTACGCTCAATAATTTTCGTCCAATAGAGTTAAAAAAATGTTTAAAGTGGAGTATAAAATATTATTTTTCAGAACTGTACTTAGAAAGCACATAATGTAGGTCTATTTCATATTTTAATAGGTGAAACAAATTCAATATTTCATGTAAAGTATCTTAATATATAAATGAAATTTCTTTAAAAAATTATTATGTTCTACTATAATATTTAAATTAGATATTTTTTTATTGGCTGAAGAAGACTCTTCCTATAACTCTCAAACCTTTATTAATTTTCTAAATCTAAACAATTTCCTTTCATTTCTAGTGAAATTTCAATGTATAAAAACGTACATATTTTATTAAAATGTATAAAAATGAACAATGAACTTAAAAGTTAATTTTCCCGTGTATTCTGTGACTGAAAAACTATAAAATTATTAAAAGCGTTAAAAATGAAGGTTATTATTGTAAACGCTGAACAGTTTGATTATATGAATTTTCAAAATGATGGAAGTCATGCATTTGTGTGGTTTGCATATATAAACAGCTTCGTCTAGACTATTGCAGCTGCTTTTTCTTATTAAATGATGCCATTTAATAAAGTCAGCTATTTTGAGTCTTGGTGAAATTGATCAGGCACACCCTTTCTGTATTACGTCACAGTTGCAGAAGAATATTCGATTTTATGAAACTTTTAAAGTACGCAACCTTGACAATCTTTGGTTGGGTTAGATCAGCTTTGTCCCCCTCAAGTCCCACAGGCTGCCTCATAGTGTGCACTAGTTTCCGGTGAGGGGGTGTTCCTGGGCAGAGTGGGTGAAGTACGTCGGGAGAGTAATCTCCTGGTAGGGTCACCCAAGGCGTGAAGGCCACTCCACTATGTCCAGCTAAAGCCTGGGGCAATGGAGCAAAGTCAGACTTCTACCCTTGGGTTCTGCCTTGGGTGCTCCAGGTACTCTGTACCAACAGAAGCTGCTCTTACACCCCACTGAGCTTTTGGCAATTGAAGA
The DNA here is from genome assembly GCA_037975125.1 of Latrodectus hesperus. Taxonomy (NCBI): domain Eukaryota; kingdom Metazoa; phylum Arthropoda; class Arachnida; order Araneae; family Theridiidae; genus Latrodectus; species Latrodectus hesperus. The sequence continues at coordinate 13,263 of JAJQOW010000173.1, forward strand.
GGCTTTAAATTTCTGTGTTACTGAGGGTATAGTCTCTGATATCTGGATCCTCAGTGATAGCCGAAGCTCCATACAACATCTGTCACAGTGGTGGCGGCATGTTGACATAACAACAACTAAAATAGTACAACATCTTACTAATTTGAAAGCCAGAACCATAGTCTTTCAGTGGGTGCCATCTCATGATAATGAGTATGGGAACGAAGTTGTGGATCAGTTAGCCAAGGATGGAAGCCTAAAGAATAACATCATTGGAGACTGCTTGTGGTCCTCAGAGCTGACCTCTAGAGTTAGGATGGCTATCAATGCTACTTTTAGGGATACCATTTCTATCCACGAAGGGTGCGCATGCAAACATCCTGGTTCGGCACTAGTGGGTAAACACAAGAGATGCAGCCAAACGGCTTTGACAAGACTGCGAAGTGGCCACCTGCTTACTCAGAGACACGTCTCTGGTACCAAGGTCTACCCTCTCTGTCCCAAAATGTCGAGTTGTTCAGGCCTCCCCATCACATATTTTTCAGTGCATTGGGTGTGAAAGAAGGGACACATGGAGTTGAGACCGGAGGCGGTGCTTGAGAGACTGACTATTTTTGGATTCATGGGGCTGGTGTGATGGTACTGCCACGCCAGTCGGGGATAAGCAACAACAACAACAGATCAGCTTTGCTTTCCACACATATGCTCTTCCCTATCAAATTACTCCAGCTTATTATTGCATTTGTTAAGTTGGTCATTTCATTAAAAACAAGAACCTTGCCATGCTATCAATCAAGCACTGAGTTTTAAAGGCAAATTTTAAGAAACGAAAAGGACTTGTTATCATGTGACACGGTTACTATAGAAGCAGATTTAAGTCTCCTTTATGGCTGTAATATAGGAAAATGTTTATTTATAGTTAATTTAAGGCTATAACACAAACATTTCTTAAGGGCTACAATATGAATAAATTCGAGTTTCTTTTACAGCTATAAGGGAAATACGTTTTTGTTTCTATTTCGACTATAATACAGATACGTTTGTGCTTACGAATACAAATATTTACTCTTGAGATAGAAATAGAGTTCACGAACTTCTGTATCATTACTAATTCGGATTTTTAATCAGCCCGTTCGTAATTAAAAAAATGAACAGTACAATTTAATTCAGAATCATTTGTTAAATAACCAATAAACTCATTTCAAATTACCGGCAAAGATTTTCGAAATTATAATTTTTCTATTGAATAAAAGTTACCTGTAAGAGTTTAAAGATATCTTTTATGTTTCAATTATACATGGTGACTTATTAATGTTTATTCTGGAGAGATTTTATTCAATCTCATTCAGGCCTTTTCAATCCCATAATCCTTTTGTGTATTTTTATAAATTTCTTAATTGGTCCATTTTTTATCGAATCAATGACTACGGGCATATTTTGTAAAAGTTTCATTATTCTTCCCTCATTCTGCATTTCTGATTTGACTCTAAACATGATTTAGTACTGATTCGAAGCCAGATCGAACTGAGGACCATTGTTCTAAGCGAGCCTGTTCATATTAAAAGTACCATGAATTCCAGTGTCCTTCCAAAGGTGAGGTGTGGTGGAAATAGAAGCTCCCAACTCAGAAGTTGCCTTTGTCACATGATTGTGGGTCGAATTGTCGAAGTAGTTATTATCTCAAACATCTTTGGTAAGAAATAAAATGGAATGAAAGAACATGTATTATATATTAACTAATCCATTACGAGATCAATAGTAAAGAGTAAAAAATATTTATTTCCTTACAATTTTATTAAGGTTCTGCTGAAGAAGAACTTTAAAATAAATACTTTTTCCATTCCATAATACTATTTTTCCTAGCACTGAACTCACAAAACCATTTTGTGACTGTTTTCAGCTTAGGAATATGTATTAAAAGCTGAGTTTGCAATGCAATATTTGATTTTGATCAGAAGGAAATCTTGTGTATCAATATACTTTCCTACTAAAAAATGTATTTTTCTGTTATCCGATTTTATATGTTATATAAGAAATGGGAAAGTCTATTTGAATTGCTGATGTAAGCTTTTTCTATAAGAAAACCTTTTATACAAATACTTTTAGTTTTTTTAGTATTTAAGAGTTTTGTTGAGTCTTCAATCGCAAAGTTTATTTTGTAGTGAGATAGTTTTGGAACTAATGTGAATGATTCAAGGAATATCCATTTCTACATTCAATAAAAAAATTGAGTGCCCGAATATGCGTGTTTTTTCACTAGATTTGTCTACGTTATTTTGACACATTTTTAGTTTTTAGTTTCTGCCTACTTAAGCACCTAAGCACAACAAAAACTTTGTAATGTTTAATCGCATTCTAGTGGTGAAGTTAACACATGAGCTGTTAGCATTACATCATTTATAAACTTCCACACCACACCACATTAACGAAACGATTTTGGATCCTACAAAATTTCAAAAAGTTGAAAGTGCATCCCAGTGGATTTCGTCAAATTCAGGTATCAAACTGTGTCAGTTGGTCTGACACAAGACTGATGAATTTTCAATCTAAGCTACCGTGGGTCATTTTATCTTTTACTCTTACACAGTTAAATTATTACAATAAGGTTTAGGTTATATATTTCTTCAAATGGAATTCGCTAATCACAGCCAACCAGCTAGTCATTTTAAACCAATAGTAAGTGATCAAATCGGCATCAGATCATGAACTATCGTCTCCAAACTTTCACATTACATCAAGCAATAGATGTTGCGATCTGTGGAATATTGACTTTCATGAGACTTGTCAACGAGATTTTCGACTCGGTTTCGAATTTGTTACTAATGCAAGTTGTGGGACCTATGAATTATTGAAGCGCATTGATGTTTTCATGATGATAATTTTCGACTAATTCAATTATTGCATCTGCTACTATGCTCACTCTGAACGACATATTTCTCCAACAAAATATTGTTTTCTTGCACATGATAAAACATGGAATCTACCGTATTTACGCGAATCTAATGCGCATCGTTTTTGGCCAAATGTAGTATTCAAAATTGGGGTGCGCATTAGATTCGAGAGCAAGGTCAGCAGTCCGCCGATGACGTCAACCAAATTTAAATTGGAACAATGGATTACTGTATTCCTCGACTACATTTACCGTTACATTTATCGTTGACACATAATTGCATAGAGGATACAAACTGCAGAGTACGTAATCACGAAATGGAGAGCAAACGGAGAAGAATGTCATATGACACTACTTTCAAAGTAATTCTTTATGATGAAAAAATGGCAAAAAAAGAAGGAAGAGAGTTCAACGTAGCTGAAAGCAATGTTCGCTTGTGGCGGCTACAGAAATTGGCACTGTTTGCAACTAGAGCTAGTAGAAAGAAGTTCATTGGCCCTCGAAAAGGAAGACACCCTAAAATTATAGAAAATTTTTTGGAATTTGTACGTGAAAGGAGGAAGAATGGACAACCTGTGACTAGTGACATCATAAGAAATAAAGCATAAGAGGATGTTTAAGTTCTTAGAATACCGAAACAAGAGCTTAAGGCTAGCCGTGGATAGGTGGATCGGTTTATGAAGCGGATGGGCTTATCTCTAAGACGCCGTACAACAATATGCCAAAAGCTTCCTGCAGACTTTGAATGAAAACTAGTAACATTTCAGCGGTATATCATCACACTTTGGAAGGAAAAGAATTTTTCAATGGGGCAAATTGGCAACGCTGACGAGACGCCAATTTGGTTTGATATGCCTCGTAACTACATTATTACGGAGAAGGGGACTAAGAAAGTTATCATCAAAACTTCGGGATGTGAAACACAACGCGTAACAGTGATGCTGGCAATAACAGCACAGACAGGTGCAAACTTCCCCTTTCTTATTCTTCAAACGAAAAACATGCCCTAAAACCCCTAAGAATGAAAAGCTGTTCCCAGATGTAGTCCTGATTCAAAATTAAGAGAAGGGTTGGATGACGGAATCATTAATGCTTGATTGACTCCGAAATGTATGGGAACGCAGTCCCGATGGGCTCTCCAGTCCACCATCAATGCTTTGTCTGGACGCATCTTATGGTCACCTCATCGACGACGTAAAAAAGAAGATGCACAGCCTAGTCAGTGATCTTGTTATCATTCATGGAATAATGACGTCTGTGTTACAACCCCTGGACGTTAGTATAAATAAATCTTTTAAAAGGTACGTTCAGTCGGAATACGAAAAATGGTTTTGTGAGCCAAACCGTGAATTGAACCTGATAGGAAAAATTAAGCGTGCTGCACCGCACATTGTTGCACTTTGAGTTTCTGCTGCCTAAAAAAGCATCGAAGCACCAATGATTGTGAAATCTTTAAAGAAATGCTGCATTTCAAATTCATTGAATGACAGTGAAGATGACGTACTCTGGAACGCCGAGGATGACGATGATGATGGCGAGTAAAGAAGAAATAAATCTGCTTTTGATGAAGAGAGCTGCGAGGATTCCAGTGATGAAAACCTTAGTGAATAATGACGTTTACTATTAATCACTGATTGTAGAAACTCTTAGCTAGATAGAATTCTTACGATTTATTTCATGTTCATATTTTACGATAGGTACCATATATACAGTAGTGATAATTAACAATGATTGTTTCACATAACAATAGCCCACTAATACGTTAATTCTATGTTCTACTACTTCATCCATTGTTGTATAAAATATGGTATCTAAATTTAAATAAAATTATTATACCATTGATTGATAGTTTATATACAAATCCATTGTTGTATAAAATAAGATTCAATAAATTCCTCATACCATTGATGCGCATTACATTCGCCGACAAACAATTTTTTTATTATTTAAGGTTTTAAAATGGGGATGCGCATTAGATTCGATGACGCATTTGATTCGCATAAATACGATATTTGATTTCAAGATAATCCTTGCATAATGAATTGATAGATAAAACTTTTTCGTTCAATTTTGCATATGGACAGAAACTATTGGGGTCTCTCATTGCATGTAAACTATAGATGATTTTCAAAGAATTTAAAGTATTATTTTCTGATAGTGGCATGTAGTTTAAAATTAATTTAACAATTAATTATATTTTGGAGCACAATGTCCCTCTTTGAATTTATTTTCTTTTAAATTTTGCCTAATTTTAATTTAAAATTGTGATATTGTGAACCCGGAAAACCTGCCCTCTCTACCTCTAAACCGAAGTTGAGCCTGAACAAGAGAATGTTGTGTATATGGTGGGACATTCGAGGACCAATACATTTTGAGCTGTTGAAACCAAACGGAAGGCTAAATTCGGAGAGGTACTGTCAGCAATTGGATAAATTAAAAACAGCACTCCAAGAAAAGAAGCCGGCGATGTTCAATAGGAAGGACATCATATTGCTTCATGACAATGCCAGGGCCACATGCTGCTTTGGGGACTCGTCAGAAAGTCGCAGAGCTAGGCTGGGAAATTCTGTCGCGTCCACCATACTCCCTGGACCTAGCACCATCTGATTATCGCTTGCTTCTGTCCTTAGAAAATTTCTTGCAGGGCAAACAATTCAAGAACGAAGAAGATATCAAACAAGCACTGGTTCAATTTTTGGCATCTAGAGATAAGACATTTTTTAAAAATGGGATATACAAATTGCCATCACGCTGGGAAAAAGTCATAAATAATGATGGCAATTATATTATTCAATAAAGTTTATCCAAAGTATGAAAAGATATATTCCTTTGTTTCATTCAACGGACAGAGCTTTCCGGTAGACCTAATATTTTCTAACTGTTACTGCGTTATGCTCTGTTTTCGTGAACGTTGAAATGGATAATTTTTAGAGATAGACTGCATTCATTTGATTCCATGAACGGCCTAGTTTTTTTAGTTTAGTAAAAGCATTTTTTTAAATTTCTAATGGAAGATTTGAAGACATCTACAGTCAGAATAGCAAACAATAAAAACTAGGACAAATTACAAAGGTAACATTAACTCAGATAACAAAATTGAAACCACAGTGAATCTAAAAATCGTTCCTCTTGTGCTGAGCTCTCCAGTATCTCTCCCCAAATGTCCAGAAGTCAGTGCAATATTCAAATGGTTCACGTCCATTTCCTCTTCTATATTGCGCAGCTGTTAAAGAGGACTCGGCAGTAATTTTGCATGGTATAAATGCTTAGAGGAATCCCGGTGGCTTAGTGGCGGTGTTTCACGCTCCCGTGACACAGGTCCGAGGTTCGATCCTCGGGCTGGGTAAGGTTGACTCAGCCTTTCATCCCTACAGTGGGTCGATTAACTGAGTACCAAGCATGCTTGGGAACTAAACACTGGGGGTGTTACGTTAGGCTGACCACCTAACTGGGAAATATGCTTCGCACCCCAGGGCGCTAGGTCATGAAAACAGTTATGGGCACTGTAGGCCTTGGCCCACATGGGCTGTCGTGCCATGGAGTTAAGTTTATAAATGCTTAGAAAGACAAGAGTGGTCAGAAGTGAAGCTGAGAAAGTTATTTCCATTGAAAATTCAGATTAGAAAGGGAAAATAGTAATTTTGTGTAAATAAATATTAGTACTGGAAAAAAAGTCCTCAATTCATCATATTCATGAAAAGGCTATTGTGGAAAGTTGGAAATAAAAATAAGCTTGTGAGAAAGTTCGCATTTGGAAATGATTGAAGTAATTTAGTGAAAAAAATCAATTGGAAAGAGGAGAAAATAGCTAAGAAAAATGTAACAATTCATAATTGAGAAGCGAAAATGCTAATTGGAATCTGCTGAGGTTAGAACCATGTATAAAAAACACATGCCAGTTGGACTTATAAATCGAAGTGAAAAAATATTTCTTAGGAAAATTTCAATTTGAACGTGAAAACAATTTATTTCAACTGTAAATTAGTATTGGGAAGTCATAGAATTTGTTATTTAATTCCCTCATAAAATTTTTTACATGAAGAAGTGGTATTCATTTTATAGCCAATCTTGCTTATCTTTGAGTTCAAAGTATTTGAAAGAAAAAACAAACTAATATATTTATCCAATACGTTTAGTATTATTAAATATATTAAAACGGAATTTTAAAATATTATTCCGCGTTGCTGTAAAGTATTAACATTCCATAATGAAGCCTTACAACTCTTTAAAATCTTAAATTGCAGATAATTAAATGCGTAAACTTGAATCATTCGCCGGAAATTTATTTGTTCTAGTTTTAATTTATTTCTAATCCATGTTCAAAATGCAAAGAGCTCTTTTTTTCTCAGGAAACAGAAATATTTTATTTACTTTGACAGAAATTTGAAAACAGCTGTTTGTAGGAAGTGAATAGCTCGTTACTGATTATATAAATACGTGATTCGTATATTTAAGATAAATGATATCAAGAGCTTTTTTTAAGACCCTAACAATATGTTTTAATGTTTAATGTATATTAACTTCATTCGGTTTTTTGATATTTACATTTATTATCATTTACAATTTATAAAATATCAGAATAACATTGTTTCTGTTGTTACTAAAGACACTTGGACAAGCCAAGCTCGCTATGCCTTGGCAATGCGAATTTTAAGTCAATTGGGAGCGTCTTTCGTTTTAATTAGAGCACCATGAAGGTGAAAGTACGACTTTGCCCGACACACATGCCATAGGGACCCGTTTATAGGGTAGGCAACCAATTACACCTCATTCATACAAGAAAAGGACAAAGACAGGATAGATAGAGGAGAGAAAGTACATCCATGCCCGAATCGGGATTTGAACCCAGGACCTCCTTATCCGCAGGCAGGCACGCTGACCACTAGACACATTGTTTCTTGTGTTGCCATTTCAATTTTTGACTTTTTATTACTTATTTTGTTATCGTTTCAATGTTGAATAATTTGTAATGTCGTCAAAAATTATCAATTAAAGAATTGAAATTTGTGTTTACATGAAGGTCTAATGTGGTTTTAAAAACACGAATTTATTTTTCAAGATTTATTCACGATAAATTAATCATGGAAAATTTGGGCAAGGACATGAACCAGAATAAAAACTGAAATGGGAATAAAGGAATATTGTACAATTGTTGCTTTAAAAAAATCTGCTTGTCTTCGTTTAATTCATTAGCTGATTGCAGTCCCAAAACAAAAGCTCGAAGCAATGCTGTTTTAAGCGGAATGGTAACAGTTGCCTTAAGCTAGAGAGCAAAATTCCCTACCCATGATCAATGATTAAGACTTTCATACTTTAGAATATTTAATGCAGCAAGCAGTGTTTTTAAAGATTTGTTGCAACTGTCAACTCTATCATCCAGGGGATGTAGGCTATTTGTGGAGTCACCAGCATTTGTGGCAGGGAATCTCTTGCGACAGTTAAACACTTTTCTGACGCAGTGAAAATTTTATAATTTGAGATCCTCGAAGGCTTTTAACCCTTTGGATGCACATTTATTCGAATAATATTTTGCATTTGGAGCACTTAACTTTAAAAAGCAATTTAATTTTTTAGGGTAGAGTAATTTGTAAGAACAGCATATTTTATGCAATTATTAGTATTTATGGGCTCCCACTTTTTGATTCTTTTTTTCCAAAACCTTTTCCTATCACTTGTCTATTTGTCTCTTCCACTATGCTGTTCCAAAAATCTTCATTGAGGACTTCATTCAAAACATCCAAAAGTTTAGGATGAGCACCTATCCTTCGCAGACACAAATGATTTATTCCAGGCACTTCACGAAACTGTTTTACATTAGGTCTTTTTCTTCCCAAATCCATTGATCTCATTTCTCAGGAGAAGATTCACTATCACTGCTTGATAAGTATCTTGTACGTCTTTTGCATCTTGGTTTTATCTCACTATCATCACCACTATCATTGTTACTTTGAAATAAACAAGAATGAACATGTTAAATATTGTCTCATTTTCAACGACGTATCAGAACGTCATGTGCGACTTTGGTCAAATGAATGCATGACGTTCTGATACGTCAAATGCGGTCAAAGGGTTAAAGGATGGATTGCATCTGCATAAAAAAGTTTGGACAAGAATCGTTAATTATTAGCGGTATGTTCTGCTTTCTTCACTCATTCCCCTAGAACAGCTGTTTCAGCAAATTGAGATGCGTCAAAATAGTATTAATAATGATAAAAAGAAAGCATTTAAATAAAACAGAGAAATATTATCTTTCAAATACAAAAAATGGCAAAATGTCAGAAATGTGCTCTTTGGAGTATAAGTCTCAGATACGATCCCATTTACTGTTGATAAAGGAGAGATAAATGTTTGATATCGCGTGGTTGATAGCTTTATATCAGCAAGCTTTTGCAAGGCACATACTATAGTGATGTGCTACTTAAGATATATTCCAGAAAACCATCAAACACTCACTCCGCTCAATATGCATGCAGGCAACAGAAACGTAGCTTCTATTCCCTATTGTTTGAATGTGGTTGGGATCGAACCTGACACCTTTCCTGCTCTGAATAAATCTTGGTGAACCGGAGATGTATGTTGCTCTTCCACTTTCTACATGCATTTCTGGAAGGAAGAAGGCTTGGAAATTTTTTTAATGTTCTATCTTCAGCGTGATATGCAAATTTTATTTAAATTGTTGGAATAGATCTCATGAAAGGGAAAAGTGTTAACTAAAAGTGCCTTCAAATGTTAAACTATCAACATTAAGAAGTCGAAAATGCTTAGCCTCAATGAGTTTAGTGATAAGAACACATTTTTCTTATTACAAGTAGCAGGGTGAACTGTTAACTCAGCTATTTTCATAATCGTAATTCAACTGCTTTCTCAGTCATTGTTAAATAAATACAGATTAGTGCTCTTTTTCAGCATTCACTTTTATCAAAGTTGCTTCATAAAATTTTACCGGGTTTTCACCTTTGGGAAACACGAATATGAGTTATTTTCAGTATTCAAACTTCTTATTTGTTTCATCATTACTTCAGCTATTAAATGATATGAAAGAATACTCAAATCAATTTTTTAATCAAAAAATGAATTTTAGTAATTTTACTTATAATTATTACTTTACACAAAAAATAGTTCATACTTCAATCTCTTATAGCAACAGCCTTTGAACTTGCATTTTCATTCTGTTCTTTGCATTCAATAAGCTTACCAGAAGTAGCTTATCAGCATTTTCTGGTAAGTTAATTTTCAATTTCGTTTATTTTTTCAATTTAACTTTTTAAATTTTATCATTTTTATATTCACTTCATTTCTTAAATCTTTATTTATTAATAAACTGGTTTCACAATTAAAATAACTTTTTCAAACATTTTACAGCTTCAGGTACGTTTACATATTTGTAATTTTGTAAAAGTAACTTTGTTTTTTAATTTTTTTTCCAATTTTAACACAATTTTAATTATTTTTATGTCGTAAGTGTGTCGGGAACAGTTCATTTGGGTGTTTTTTATTCATTAGAATCTTTACACAAATGAATTCGAAAAGCATTGCCCTTAACCCTTAGTGAGAAGGGACAAACAGTATTTCTTTCGTATATTATTTTTTTTATTCGCAATTCTCTTGTTTTGGATTTCCAGTTTTGCTTATTTCTTTATCTCTTATCCTTTTTCTTTGTTTTATTAAGGTTTTATTTTGCTCTTATTGGAAATGTTTTTTTTTCTAATTTATTAAAAACATTTTCTGCTTTGTGTACTTCAAGTTACTTTATTATTGTTCAAAAAATTCTAAAATTATTAGACTAGTTTTTTTTATTTAATTTTATTATATACTTCATTTAAATTTTACTTTATTATTTACTTACTTTTTGCATGCATACATGCATACACACACATTAGTAACTTAACGCCCATTTCTCTACTTACTCTTTAATATATACGCACATTATAATTATATTTAGTTAACTAAGATTATATAATCTTTTTCCCTGCTGGGGAATTAAATTCCAATTTGCCGCTTTGATTGGAAAATCAATTATTGCAGAAAAGGAACTCGTCGAATGTATTTATTCAGCCTTTACGCTGTGAGTGACGATATTAAATGTGGGGAGGTTTCATTCATTTCGGCTGATTGAATGAGCTGGAAGAGGAGCAGATGTCAGGCACATTAAGGAAATCCGCGGTGGTTTGTCCAGCAGCACCCTCACTACTCTCATGACCAGCCAACACCCCTCTCTCAACCCCGAAGTTCGCTGTTCGGAGGGGGGTGCAGCAATCCATTCCGTTTCTTGGTTATTCATTCTGGCGAGTGTGCGTAGAAATACCATTAACCGGAATTCCATTTCTTTGCTTCTCTTGCCGGGTTGCTTCGAATCTCTTCCAGAACACGTTTCAATGTGAATTTGAATGCGAGTATTGGATCACTTTATTGTGCCAAGTGGTGTATCCTTTTATTTTCAGCTTCATTCAATGATATGCTCTCCACTGGGACATTCCAATAGCCGGTCTAATGACAGTTTCCGAAAAACATTTGATATAATTTTTCAGTCAGGTACCCCTTGATGTTTGGCGATTTTTTTACGCCAAGATTGGCGTCAAGATGTGTCTAACAAGATAGCGGCTACATAAAAGCTGTACAAAGATAGGATTACCAGAAATAAAATTTTATCGCTGAAATGTATCGCCAAACCTAGGGCTACCCGATTCTACACTGAATCCAACATTTATTTCCATTTGCCTTTATGTTCTTTAAATGTATTGTAGAATGGTTTCAATTCTTTCTCCATGATCATTTTTTGAAGACAAGCTCTCATTTAATTCGAACCTACAATTTAAAACGGGTTTTAAACCATTACAAGTTCACGTCTAACAAGTATCGAACCTGTGTACAGTTAAAATCCTTTAGTCACGTGTCTAATTAAGCTTTGTATGCAAAAAAGACCGTTGACTGGCAAACAAACGAAATCAATCTTAAGTCATTATAATTCATAAATTATTCTCGCATAAAACGAATATTGTTTCAAAGAAATGAATCAAAAATAAGCGTTCACACTAACGCTTTAGAATAAAATTAATTCGGTAAAGATTGAACACAAGTTTACAAAAAAATCATTAAATTCCTATCTTTAAATATTCATAGTGTGCCAGGGACTCGATCCTACCCATTGTAGGGTACCCAGAGAGGAAGAATATTTCAGCCATCATCTCGAAATGTAGAAAGTAAGTGCTGAAGAGGAAATTTTACTAAGAATTGTCTGCAGCATGTCGTAAATTGTGTTTTGCCATTAATAGAACGATATTATTTGCAATGCACAAAGGTCTCCTTACTTTTCCTGAGTATCTATTAGCTTATTTTACTGGTATAAAAATGATTGAAAATTGAGTACACTTGAATCTAATGTTATTTAATCCAGTATCTAGATTTAAATCCATTTACTGCAAGTTTGGTGATAAGTATGTCATGAGGAAATAGGTTTTTATATATAAGGATAAGAAATCGATTGTTTTATACCGAAAACTTTCGAAACTTCAAAAAAATGTTCACTTCTTAAATTATTTTTGAAATGTAGACATTTTTTCGAAATATTTTATTAATTTGATATCAGAGGTAAGAAAGATTAAAGATTAGTAGTTTGTTTGAAAATCGCTGAATATGGAATATTATTATTTTCTGACGGTTGCTTGTGATTCGACTGGGATTATTTTTTTCAAGATTTAGACATCTACATGTATTTTTCCATGGAGTTCTTTCCATGGAGTTTGCCTCAACTCACAACAAGCACTCTTAAATATTCTTCGCTTAACATCTCCTTTAAAAATGAACCTTTTTTTTCTGTAAAAATATTTACCTCCTTACAATTCGAATTGTTTTAAAGAATATGATCTAATTTATATTTTAAAACTAACATTCCATTTACTCTTGTGATAAACCAAAATTTATTTTCATACAAGCAAAGAAAAATTATTGATATAAAATTTTATTAATTTCTTTACTTTGTTGAATGTAAAGATTATGAACATTCTAACAGAATCTATGCACTTTTTTCAGCCTTTGATGGGAACAGATTTCAGAACTCTTCAATTTTCTACCATACCCTAAAGGTACTCTTAATACGAAGTCTCGCCAAAGAATGAGCATATTGAAATCAAATGCGCAACATCCATATTCAGTCATTAAACGTTAACTGGGGAATCGTAAACAGTTACTCCGAAACGTCTACTTTTTGATGGTACAGTAATTTAACAGCAACTAACGGATACTTTTATCGGTGAACATTATTAAGAAAACATTTGATTATCTGCTGCTCATTTTATTCTAACAATATTTGTTTCAGAGAGAGATGTATGTATGTTATGTAATACCTTAAAAATTCTCAGCCATTTGGTTAAATGAGCTCATATAAGCAGAAAGGCAACGATAACGCCCATAATTCAACCTTTGTTGTGATCGAACCCAGAAACATCGACTGTGAAGAGCAGAATTTAGTGACTATGTTTTGCGTCAAGCGGAAAGAATAATACTTGACATAGCATAGTGTACAGTTTAATATTTTAATAGAGATGATTATTTCGAAATATAGTTTATGTATTATATTCTTGGGATACTTTTGACATTCTATGAACCATATTCACTTATAAAAGAATGGAATTTTGAAAAGCCCTCAAGCATCCATTCCGAAATTTTGCCAGGAAACGCACTTGTTGTTCAGAAATGTACGGCACAAACATAAGATTTTTCACCCTGGGAAAAAGTCTGTAAATTAGATTATGGTAAAGTCAAGAAATAGTATTTTGAAAATAGAGTAATCCATTTTTTGATTCTTCTCCTATTTTTCTCACCCTTTATCTTTATTTCCCTCTAAATTTAGTCCCTTGATACGATTGTCTCATTTGCTTTAACTATTGTCCTGTTATGATTACAGAATCCTTAAAATTCTTTCCCTTGTTATATTTATTCTGTGCAGTAAATAAAGAAGAAAAGCAGATTTTTCCTACAACGACATCGAAGAGAAATCTCAGAGAAATACACACTGAAAGGACTTCAGCGCCCTCTCTCAACAAATATTCAGACAGATTTAAGATCAGCAATATTTGAAAATTTCCTGAAGAAAATATCGCTGAAAAGCACTGACTACAATGTTTCTGATATCTTTTTCTTTCAGATTTGTGCCAACGCATTAACTGTAACCTTATTCAAGTTTTTCTTTTGTTTAAAAGTGTTTCTCCAATACGTTTTTTCGAGTTGTTCCTTTTCTTTTCAACGGATGCCTTTCTCAAGCATTACATCTCATTTTTGTGTGTTTGTGCTTCTTTTTCTTTTCTTCCCTCTCGATTCTGCTGCCGTTCTGATGTTTGAAAAAGTATTTTAAGCTTTTCTTTTAAAAATTTGCATAACGTAACTTGTAAAAAAAAGTATTTTGTAGAAAGATTTTTTGTTTTACAGAAAAGTTGCATCAATTCTCTGAATGTTTTAATTTCTTCTTTTGTGCGTTTGTATACTAATTGTAACAAAAATGTTGAAGAATGAATTTGCATAATTGTTTTACTAATTTCTTTTATCGTTCATAGTAAGTTTATTGTAGGTTATTTTAGCCGTCAGTAACACCATAATTATTTTGAAATTCGGTAAAAATGAATCTCTCCCATTTGTTTATATTCATGAAACCTCATTATTTCCGGAGCAAATCGCAAGATTAGACAGTTTGCAAAACTTATTTTGGGTTTTTTAAGCTACAGTTAGATTCCTTTTATAAATGAAATTGTTTACATTATAATGTGCAGAGCAGTGAAATATATCACTATGAAAAAATAAATGAATTTCTTGCTTTACAACGATAAATCTTAAAACAAACTCTTATACATTTTTCTTTTGCTTTTATTTAGAAAGTGATTTCACGTGCCTTTAAAATGGCACTCACATTTTACATTGCGTTATGAATAATGTTAAATAAATTTTTAAATATCTTTAAAAATAGTAATTATTTATCTAAATACCAATTTCCCTCGGAATAAAAGTGTTGTTGTTGTTACTAATGACACTTGGACAAGCCAAGCCCGCTATGCCTCGGCTATGCGAATTTAAGTCTATTGGGGACGTCTTTCGTTTATTTAGAGCACCATGAAGGTGAAAGTACGACCTTTGCTCTTCAAATCCTCCGATAGATGGCAGCACCAGAGGATCTACTTCCTCAATTTTGGCATTGATCTGAAAGGGGAGTAAATTTCTCCAGACCATATTGCACCCATGGTAACTGCTCAACGACCGACCACAGGACTTTCGATTCCACTGTTTTAACGAGCACGTATATCGCATGTACTCGGACGGAATAAAAGAAAAACTGTTTACTGGAAGCCAAGAATTGCTAACGAAACTTGTGATAATATTTTGTATTTGTGAAAATGAATGCTAAGTTTATGGTTGTGCTAAAATAATGTTTTTTTATGCCAAATTTCTAAGCATCTGTACTACTTATTTTCCTGTACGACTGTGATGATGTTAGTAGTCTTCCAGGTTTCCTTCCTTGTTTACTATCTTTGAAAAGTCTTTCTAGAAAGAAAAACACAGAGTGGACAGTTCTTTCTCGTTTCTAGTGAGTAGAAACGGACAAATCTTTCTTGGCATCTAATAAAATAAATAAGGATGGCAATAGTGCTAACTCAAACATTTATATTTTTTAGCACAAAAACTTCAAATATGTTAAAGTGGAGTTTTTATTTGACCAACGAAGATCATTATTCTTCGAAGATCATCATTCAATGAAGATCATCTAAACGTAGATCATTATTCAAATGGAAACAGAAAGCGATTCCGGGATATTAACATTAATCGGCTCAGAAAAAAAGGTCCGTAATGGTATATCTTTATTCCTAAGAAGACCTAATTCTCCGAGCAAGGACGAGGGACTTTGGCTTGTGAAGTACCTGAAGCTAAAGATGCCACTTCAAATAAAGGTAGGGAAAGAGAAATGACGATGCATTCTTTTGGCGAGGTTCAGCTCCCGACGACGCAATGAAATCTCGCCAAGTGGGACAGGTGCTCGCGGTGAAAGGTTATTCTTTAAGTGGCTGCTTTGGGGTGGAATAACAGATGGATCGAGAGGCTGGTTCATTTCCATGGAAGGCATGCATTATATTCTGAAGTACAGTTCTTATGTTATTTGGGAATATTTTCCATAAAGCTCTAAAATATGGTTTCTTAATAAGATATATCCAGAAATAAAGGAAGCTTTAAAGATGACAAAACAAAAAGCAATATATAATATGTAAAACTGCTTCTCAAGAAATTTTCAAAACAAATAAAGTTGCATTCTTTCTTCTTCTAAAAATATTATTGAAAATGAATTTTTAAATTCTTGTTTTAAACAGAACTTGGCTAAATTTTAAAATTCTTTTGAAAATAAATAGCAGTAGTATCAGACAAAATATTGGGTATTTACTGTGAATAAAATTATGAGAAATAAGCAAGCTATATCTAATTGCAATGTAGTTCCATCGTACTATCATATGAATATGTGCATGAATTGTAAATAAACTTAGAAGTATTCTGTTATTTTACCTCTCATAAGAAGAATAACTTGTGAGATAAGGAAGATAACTGGAATTTATACTTATCATATAATAGCTGTGAATTTATACTTTTCAAATAAAAATATAGTTCAAACTGAAACATGTTAACCAATAGCATCACAGCATTGATCAACAGGCTTCAGTTTAAGCTATATTTTGACATATATGTGTTTGAATTGTAAAAATGTTTATCAGAAATTTCCTGCTATATTTTATAACTAAGAAATTAAATTGTAATACAGCTAACTCTGTAAATTTTGTATCTGAAATTTAACAAAGAACGGAAATTACTTTTTTTACATTTACAATTCTCGCTAAGGACACATCTAACTGCGACATTTTTAAAGAAATGTATTTCGTTTTTATAAGCTTGCTTCATTAAACTCGTGTTTCATGAACCCAACGATTGGGTTCATGAAACACGAGTTTAATGAATAAAAATTAATGAAAGTAATTAAGCACGCAAAAGTGCATCAGCTGTGGGAAATAAATGAATTTTTAAAAATAAATCCAGATTCAAATAATCGAAATTTAAAAACAGATGCTTGTCTTTTATTTTTTCTCTAGTACATATTATAAAAATTGTATTTCATAATATAACTCCTGTAAACATAAACATATCATTCACAGTTGTTTTCATATATGGCTAGTTGTTTAAGATATTAAGAATCTATACACAAACTGGAAATTGAAACCTCACTTTTTTTATCGAAATTACTGATCTGTAGTTGTTCAACTATCGGATAAGCAATGCGCAAAAATTTCAATGCCTTTAATGAACATAATTGAAGATGTTTACCAAAGCAAGATCAGCTTTGGGACAAAGTTATATTTCCGAACGTAAAAATGTGGTGTATATATTGTTAATGTCGTTAGAATCGAAACATATTTACAGCAGCTTTTGAGTGGACTTAGAAACTACGAAGCAAAAACTGTTGACAGCAAAGATTCATTTTCTAGTTTCTAGAAGTAATCATTATGAATTTCTGTTTCAACTGGCGTTAATCTTTGATATTCATCTAAACAGTTACTAAATTCTATTTTTATTTTAGGTGGGTTTGTTTTTATGGAGTTTACTGTTGATCTAAAAAATATTCTTCAAAAAACAAATCACCAACTCAGACAAAAATAAAATCTTACATCGATGTTTGATGAAGTGGATTTTATCTCTCAGTAGTCTTCAAAACATAATTTTTAAAAATTTAATGAGATAATGAATTTTGTCGTCTATTTTGGCAAAATATTCAACAAATAATTTAATGATAATTTTCCTTATAAACTAAGATTTTATATTCAATTCTACACACATTTTTTGAAATTGCTTATTGTTTCAATAAAAAAAGTACTAGATATTAATTGCTTTTCGCAAGATTAAAGTAAAGTGAAGTGAAAATCATATTTAAAAGAATAAAGAAAGAAGAAAATAAAAAAGGAATAAAGACGCATCCTTCATTTTGTCGAAAAGGCGTTAGAGATAGTTGACAGGTCAATGGCAGCTATTTATCAATTTCATCAATTTTTGAATTAAAATCCTATCTTAGTATTGTCCACTAATAATATAAGAATAATTGTGATAACTAAAAACTATCGTTAATTTAATGTTTTTCTTCGATTTATTAATACGATGCAGAAAAGGAACTACAGTCTGTCAAAGAGTCCAAACCTAGGAAGTTGCCAATTCTGGGGTTCAACACTTTACTTGACCATGATTCAAAATAATTACTATTTCTTTCGACATTTTAAGAACCTTCAATGCATTAAAGAAAAGCTAAAAAAACTTACAGTGGCTTACTCATTTTAAGATTGTATACGAGGTTTGTCCGGAAAATACGTATAAAAGTTGAATAATAACTTTATTTTACAATTATTCAGGTATTACAATATGGTCTCCTTCAAAGTACTCACCCTGGGACGAGATACACTTCTGCCAACGCCGTTTCCACTGTTGATAACATTGCTGAAAGTCTTCAGTTGTGGTGCTGTTCAGTTGCCGTGTCATTTCTGCCTTGATGCCGTCCACATCTCTCAAGTGCCGCCCCCGAAGCACCATTTTGCATTTAGGGAACAAGAAGAAGTCACAAGGGGCTAAATCGGGTGAATAAGGCGGGTGGTCTGTAATGGTGATTGAGCTTCGGGCCAAAAAGTCAAGCACAACGAGCGACGTGTGAGCGGGCACATTGTCGTTATGAAGTATCCACCTGCCCCCTTTTGCCAAATCCGGTCGAACTTGGGCCACACGAGCTCTGAGACGTGTCAAAACTTCAACGTAAAAATTTCCGTTCAATCTCTGGCTCTGTTCCTCAATCAGAGAGAGCTCCATGCCGACGACAGGTGAAAGAGTAACTTTCAACAAGCAGCCGCACACTCCTACTTACACACAGAGTGGTCTGACTCGAACTGAGCGTTGATGGGATTGGTTACAGCAGTAGTGCCACCTGGCGGTGACTGAAAACAGTAAAATAAATTTATTATTCAACTTTTATACGTATTTTCCGGACAAACCTCGTATATCTACACTTTTATTTTTCTTGAAGTCGAGCTGAAAATGCTGATTGGCCTTCAATTTAAAATATCAAGAATTGGATACACAGGTGAAGTTTGTAGTATTTTATAACCTATTTTAAACAGTAGTTTTAAAAGGAGATAATTCTTTTTTGCAAAATGTGAGTATAATATTACTTACCAAACTAAAAGAATGTTCAAGTAGTAAAACAAAGCAAGAGCAAACTTCTTACAAGGCGTGATGCCTTGTAGGATGTTAGATTAAAAAAAGTGAGAAGCTGAATGTACACGCTTCACTTAAATTATTTTGTATCTAGTTAAATCACTTTGTTCGCACCTGTATTTTATACTCACTTGGTTAAGATTTTATCACAAAAAAGCATGTGCCTAGATTTCAAAACCCCTACCTAGTTATAAAAAGAAATCATTAAACTAATGCCATGTAAATAGAAGGCAAACTTACATTCGATATTGTTGTACCTGCACGGCATACCGAAATAAAAAGAACTAAAAATGTAAGAAAAAGTTTTTTTTTTCTCAATGAAGTTTAATCGTGAAAACATCGGGATTTTAACACATGAATTTGTAAATCGTTGAATGTAATTTAATGAAGAGTTTCTAAAATAATGTTTGGCCTCACAAAATGACTTCTCATGCGTAGGTTAAAGGGTTATAAGGGGCCGTGGTAGCCTAGAGGTTAGGGCATCGGCCATCCACCTGGAAGGGCTGGGTTCAATTCTCACTGTCGCAAAAGACCCACCAAATATATGCGATACATTTGCTCGTCAAATCTGGGGAATCGGAAGTCCTGTGGTCGATCCTTGAGCAGTTACGATGGGTGTAATGGTTTGGAGAAAATGTCCTCCCCCTACAGATCAAAGTCAAAATTGAGGGAGTGGATCTTCTGGTGGAGCCATCTATCAGAAGGAAGTGTTAGATCAAAAAAATATTTTCACCCTCGTTGCTATGTTGAATAAAAGACGCACCCTTCTGACTTAATTTCGCATAGCCGTTGGTCAGCGAGCTTCGCTTGCCCAAGTGTCATAAGTAACAACGTCAACAACAGATTAACTATAAGCAAATGAAATGAAGTTCATTATGCTAGAGAGGTCTCATTAGTTACGAAGTTATTAAATAATGAAATTAACACTCTTCATCAAGTTCTGACAGATTCCATAGTAACAATCCATTCTGTTAAAAGGGCAAAAACAATACTTTTACAAAAATCTAAAATTAAAAAAAATAAATGTTTCCATTTTTTAAAAGTATACTGTGAAAATGTAGAAAACAATATGGAATTTTTATAGAAAATAATTTTTCTATATAACGAGTGGTAAGGCACAGATTATGAAACTAAGAATGAGGACAGACGTCACATGCTTCTTTCTTGAATCGGGAAGTGTTCCTGAACAGCATGTCACGGCGCTTAGTTTAATTATATCAAATCATAAATAACTTTACAGTGAATTAAAATGGGTGTTCATTTATTTTGGATTATTAGTTGTTATTTCAAATTTATTCTTCCAATTTTTTTTAAAATTTTAATTTTAAGCTCGCCGGAGACTGACAACCTTGATATGAATTTCCTTTACTTCCACATGCAATCGTTTTCAGCTCAACTTTCATCAAAAATTCGTCGTAATCAAAATAAATCAAAATTTCATCTTTTACAGTATAAATATGCTTATTTTGTTCGTCTGACGAAATTTTAAACCAACAGATTAATTATACAGAATAGGAATTTTATTTGCATAGTATGCTTTCCCTATCTCAGAAGCTAAATAAATGCTTTAAGAAATTGATAATATATCTTGATTCACGAGTTTCCTTAGTGAAATTCTTAAATGTCCTGTGAGGGACATCATTGGCTGAGAAATTTACATACGTGGATGATTCAAATCCTCATTCACGAGGTGAATTCGATTCACTTAGGAAGCGTGACAATCATAATGACAAAAAGCGTGACAAAAATAAATCAAAATTTCGTCTTTTACAGTATAAATTGCTTATTTTGTTGGTCTGACGAAATTTTAAACCAACGGATTAATTATACAGAATAGGAATTTTATTTGCATAGAAGTATGCTCTTTCCCTATCTCAGAAGCTAAATAAATGCTTTAAAGAACGGATAATATATCTTGATTCACGAGTTTGCTGACTGGAGTTCTTAAATGTCCTGTGAGGGACATCATTGGCTTAGAAATTTACACACGTGGATGATTCAAATCCTCATTCACGAGGTGAATCCGATTCACTTAGGAAGCGTGACACGTATCAATGAAAAAACCATACTATATCCCTCACAAATTTGATAAAATGGAAAAGCCTTTCTCTGGGCCTCCTTAGTGGAACAGCGCTCTATTTCTTTTTCTCTCATGAATCTTCGGTATCTTGTTATCGCCGAATGGAGGCCGCCGTACTTCCCTCAGAAAAAAAAATGACTGGGATATGATAATGCCTCTCAGACAGAGAAGTCTGGCTCTTCCAAAATGAATTTGATCCCTCACGTTCCGGAAAGTGACGTAAAGTAGTCTAAGGTGAATTAATCTTGGAAAATGCGCCTCTAGCAAAGATGTCTGAATAAGGGGATCTGAGTAATCCACTTAGCATCCTCCGCCATGAATGAACACAAATAAATATTTATATGGTTGTACAGATTCATTCTTAACTTATATATATAATGAGTATATTTTTAACTGTCCTGCATAATCTCATGGATAAATTAAGGATACAATTTATAATGAAAGGAAAATTTTCATTTTTGAATAGGAAAAGGCTAAATTGCGTTTACATTTTTTATTGAGATTCTATTTTGTATTTTAGAAATACTTTGGATAATGTACACGAAAAGTATTAAAAAATCATGCAAAAAAGTAAAAGTTTTGGTAAGAATAAGTTTGATTATGGCAGTCTATATGTCAAGATTTTATAAAATATAAAGTGTGTATGAAATAATTTAATAGAGATAATTTTAAAAAAATAACATTCCTGATCAAAATTGCTTGATATGAATGTATAAAAAAAGTTGGACCTGTGTGTGTGTGCATAGTCTTTTTGAGTAGTGCAATGATACCTGACGGAGTCAAAACTGTCGTTCTGTGAGGACCTCTATATGCTTAGTGTTCTTTAATATTCCTTCCCTTATATGTGGTGTGGTTCTAGATGGGAGTCGATTTATTTTGTTTCCTTGTAGAAATTAAAATATATTAATTTGTTTTGCTAATTACAGCTTCGTTTTTAAGACCAAGAGGCTATAAGTTGTTGTTGTTGCATGCCCCCGAAGGCCAGCAGCGCCCAAAGACCAGGTCCATGACGTTGTACATTCTACAATAATCCAAAACCAGAAGAGGGTCGTCAACTAAGTCCTGCCTGGAGAGCCCTAGGCACTCAAGGATATGTTCAGGCGAAGCCTGCTCGGTAGAGCAGTTGGTACAGGTTTCAAAGGTTCGGGAACCCTCAGAAAATTTTAGCTCCTCATAGTGTGCGCTAGCAGCCTAGAGCTCTAGTTGCCGGCGAGGGGGTGTTCCTGGACGGAGTGGGCGAAGTGCGTCGGGAGTGTATTCTCCTGGCAGGGTCACCCAAGGCGTGAAGGCCACTCCAATATGCTCAACTAACGCCTGGGGCAATGGAACTAAGTCGGTCCTCTATCTACTTTTAGGTGCTCTGGTCAAATGACTAACTGAGGCTGCAATTCTTCCCCATCCATGAATAGTAGGCTAAAAGTTTTATATTTAACTCAATCAAAATTATATCAGATTCATGAATGGAAACTGAGCTACGGAAAACAATTCTTTATCGTAGCTCCACTCCACGGGTGTGTGGTGGCATGGACAAGAGGTTGTCTGATTAAGGGTCGATTTCGTAATTGCCTCATACCTAGGTTTACTGGATTTACAATTGCAAGGAATAAGTAGATCAGAATGCATTGCAATCTAACGACTCAGTAACAATTTTTTTTTCATTTTATGGTCATTTTTGTGAACTTGTCATTTTTTTGAACATTTTTGTGAACAAGAAATTATTAATTTCTTGAGCACTTACAGTTTGAAATGAATAGCAACTCACTGCAAAAAGCAATTAAAGGTAGAAATTTAATCCTTGAACTTGAATTGGAGGCGCGAACACTGATCATTAAACTGACAGTTTAGATATATAAACTATAATAAATCTGCCATCTGTAAATCGACATTTTAAAACTTTTCACTGGGAACGATTTCTGTTTTGCATTAGTTTTGTGTGAGCTCACATGATTCCTATTTCAGTCTGCGACAAAGACTACCGAATGTGTCAAAATAAACTCTCTTCGAGCATCTTTATACAGAAGAGATAAAGAGAGAATAAATACCTCCACAAGTAAGGAATCACAGGAAGGGATGTCAGGACGTGTGACATGTCTGGAGGGACGCAGACAGCCCTTCGCGTGTGTTTTGGCTTTTTCATGGAAGGAAGAGAAAGGACTGTAAAAAGAAAAGGCCTTTTTAGAAATCTAGAAAACATTAGATTTTTGAGAGTGTGATTCGTGTTTGTTTCCTCAGTTTTCCTATGATGGAAGCGTTTTAGGACTCACAAGTGCATATTATTTCTCATGATATTGTGCTCAGTTTTATTTAGTGTTTTATTATGGTATATAAGTAAAAGGTTTTATAATATATATATATATATATATATATATATATATATATATATATATATATATATATATATATATATATATATATATATATATATATATATATATATATATATATATAAGACTTCAGTTATTTTTTCTTTCTTGTACCGTTGCTGGTTGAGAAATAGATTTTATGTTTTAAGCAAAATTGTATGGAATAGAGTCATTAATGTAAATTAGCTGTAGACTGAATCATTTATCCGTAATAGCAATTTTAAATTTGTTAATTGTACTTTTTTTATAAATAAGCAAAGCTGACTTGTGTATGTATATTAAACTATATATTTATAAGTGCATAAACAGTAAATATCCACGTGGCATATCAGAAGTGAATTCACCTCATTGGTTGAATTGCTAACCTTTCTCTTACATGTGCACTTTGATTATACCTCCTAATACTTTACGTCACATTTCCTGTTTAAGGTTTGCAAAATAATGCATAAATATGAAATTTTTAAAGAAATTATTGATGTTAATTGAAGTAGTAATAGCAGTAAATCGCACACTTTATCCTCAGTAAATCAGGTTAGTTGAAATTAAGATGAACACAAATTTAAAAAGTGGAAAAGTCATTATTCATTTGTTTATTCTGTATTCAAGGGCCATGGTAGGCTAGTAGTTAGGGCATCCACCTTTCATCCGTAAGGGCTGGGTTCAGTTCCCAGTTACGCCAATGTCCCGCTGAGTACATCCGATATACATGCTCGTTAAATCTGTGGAATCGAAAGAGTTAAGTGGTCGGTTGTGAAGCAGTTACTATGAGTGTAAAGATCTGAAGAAAATTTCCTTCCCCTCCAGATCAATATCAAAAGTGAGGGAGTTTATCCTCTGGTGGTGCCATCTATTGGAGGAATTTAGAGCAAAGTCATACTTCCATGGTGCTCTGGTTAAACGAAAGACGCGTACGCTATGAAATTAAATTCGCATTGTGAGTTTGGCTTCTCCAAAGTTATAAGTAACAACAACAGTCTTTATTCATGTTACAAGATTGTCCATCTCTGGTTGTAGTAAACGCTCTATATTCAGAAGCTGCTCATTGATAAAGCCTTCTTGGGGTAGCGCATTCATAGTTATGAGCCTCTTCTTTCAGAGTGGGTAATGGGCATTTTCCTGCACTACACCACACTCAATATTGGTGCTTGACAGTAAAAAAAACATTTAAGGAGTTTACTCTGTTGCATGTTGTTGTTGAACTTTTCTTTTCTTACAACAATGGTGGGAATCGAATGCAGCGCCTTTTTCCTTGAGGAAGGTTGTCGTAGTAATGAGGAATTCCAAAATGTTTCAGTTTCAATAATCTAACTTTTTTTTGCAATAAAATGCATGTAAAGTCTTAAAAAAATTAAAGGTTTGAATGAAAGGAAAAAATATTTTTTTAACAAATTAGAATCTTTAACTTGAATCTCATTTAGGCTAAGGATTTTTTAAGCGCTAGTTTGTTTGCAGAATGTTTGAGGTTGTCTAGTTTGGTCAACATGAAAGCTTTTAAACACAGCTAATTGTCTCACAATTTTCAACTATATAAAGGTGGTGAATTCGACACCTGGGGAATTCGACACATCATCTTCCTCATATCAAGTGAAACCTATGAAAGGATTTAGAGACATTGACCTATTTTACATGCCCCATTCCTTTTTAGTGAACATGTCAATTACTAATTCATTTACTTAAGATACTTCATTTGTGTCAGGTACAGAATGTACTAACATCCGGTGACGTGAACGACTCATTTTCTAGCCTGGTCACCACAACAACTCGATTCTAAAATTATCTCTCTAGAATGAAATATTATAATTTCATTCCAATTTAAGAATTGGTGTTATTTTAAATTTCACCAGAAATATATAAATAGTAATTATACCGATAAAAAGAAATAGAAGTAAGAAATTAATTTCACAAAAGAAAATACTCCCTTGCTATTTACAATGTAAGTAGTAATGAGTTGCTATGATGGTTGTTTCCACTTATTCCAATCATTACTGAAACATCCACCAAGGCGAAAAACTACACACTTATCCTCATTAAAAAGCAGATTGAAATAAAAGAGTCAGGTACATAGTAATGAATGTGGAAGGAACACGATTAAATAATAAAATAAACTTTCATAATCACTTTTAATATCATTTCCAAGAAATAAAGACGGTTTTTTAATTGCCCACTGAGGTCATTATAGCTCCAGTAAATATCAAAATATTTGATGACTTAATTCATTCCGAGATAAGACTATATGGAAACAGAAATTTTTAAAGCTTATAAATGGCAATTACAAATTTTATTATGATGAAATTAGGGCCATAGAAATCTTGTAACGATTTTTGTTGCTTGTGTTCGACTAACAACACGATTCGACTTCTAATCTGGCGAAACATCATCTTGGTGAATTTGCTTATATTCACGAACCTTTACAAAGTTTTAATTTGCTTCCATTTCAAGGGTAGAAGTCTGGAAGGAGAGTGCCACATCAGTGTCAAAGTCGTCTCTTGATAATTATTCAAAGCTGTGTGGAATGTGCCTGTAAAGTCGAATTTAAACATATATCACGTAGTAAAGCAGTACAGAATTATAAAGATTATTTGAGCCAATATCAATTGTGAAACTTTTCTAAGCCAGTTAATTGTGGAACTGATGATGCTAAAGGAAAATGCAAAGCCAATTTTTCTGCGGCTTCATTTCATCATTGTTCTTATTATTGTCAACCGTTCTCAATACACGAGCTTACAGCTATGGAACTAATGTAGTAGTTCACACATATATAGTGATGGTCTTTGAATAAAAAATCACTTCTAAGTTTCAGAATTTAAACTTAAAGCTGCGACTTGAAAATAATATTTCAGGAAATACATATACAGACTTCAAGCAAAATGGATTAAAATTTGGCAAGAAATGTTTCATTATCATGTAAATTGATTAAAGCTTTTGAACTGAAAAGCAAAGAAGTATCACTGCTAATTAACACGGAATTCTAAAAAATTAAAATTGATAATATAAGATAAATATAAGCAATTGAAAGCTTTATGTACCCTCATAAGGAGTGCAAAGGAGTGCTTCATTAAAAAAATATAATTTTACTATTTCACCTTATTGAATTTCGCAGTATATATATATATATATATATATATATATATATATATATATATATATATATATATATATATATATATATATATATATATATATATATATATATATATATATATATATATATATACATATATATATATATATATATACATATATATATATATATATATATACATATATATATATACATATATATATATACATATATTTCGCATATATATATATACATATATATATATATATATATATATATATATATATATATATATATATATATATATATATATATATATATATATATATATATATATATATATATATATATATATATATATATATATATATATATACATGCAGAAAAAATGTGTATCTAGTGTACTGGAAAAAATTCCTCCTTGGAAAAATTTTGTTTTATATTTAATGATGTTTGCAATTTTTATATGATTTTGTACTCAAAATGCTATTTTGTACCATAAAATATTCTCTTATAAGTCATCTAAGAGCACATTGAATGAATATAATTATTTAGTTACGAAATTGTTATATATTGAAAATCGGAAAACATTTTATCCATGCTCTGATACATTTCTGATCGCTAAACCAATGAGAAAAAAGGAAACGTATTTACTGCTTTGTGCAATAATTTTCGAAAGTTGAAAAAAATGACAAAAAACACTGTTTTTTTTTTACAGAAATGCATGATAAAAATGTGAGAAGAAGTGATCGAATGTACAGTTTATGCGTTCGAATCCCACTTTGGGCACCTTGTGCTAACAATGACCTTTAAGAAATAGAATAATCCATTTTTTAAGAGAAGAGGTCTCCAGAGAAATCAGCATCAAGTCTTAAGAGTCTTCCTCCAGTGCTTTTAAATTTGTATTAATCACAAGTTAAATTTATAAAAAAACACTCTAGTAAAATTTGGAAATGAAATGTGTCCAGTGCTTTAATTAGTTGGAAATCAATATCGAAATTTCATTCTCTTTCTTGATGCCATTCTCCATTTAAACCCGGACGAAACGTTGAATTTTCGATCATACAGAATAACGATTTTATTTATAAAGATTTATGTTAACTTCAGTGTTTTAAATTTAGCAAACAAACTTTTTGAAAACTATTTCCTTTTTTTTTTATACACAATACAATTTCTAGAAAGAAATGACAGACCTGGGGCAAAATCTTAACATCTATCATAGTTCACTGGGTTTACTTTTTACTCTATCTTCCATGGAAATTTACATGGTAAGGGTTTCTTTGAAGTTATCAAGTTTTCATTTGAGACTTTTTATATTGAAATTCATGAACACACAAGAAAATCTTTTCAATGAATTTTTCTGAAAAGAGAATTATACTTCAAAAAGTCCGGTTTTTATCTAATTTATTATAAAATATATATAATGAAGAATAAGTAGCTAGAAGTGCGTAAATGTAGTTAAAAAACGTAATTATTTTTCAAATATTTTAAATAATGTATAAGTTTGAAGTTTATGCTTTTATTCCGGTTATCTTGATAGAATTTTGCTTCAAAAGGAGGAGAAAATTATTCACGATAAAGCACACATTTTCAATTGCCTTCAGCTAATTTGATGAAATTTCTAATTTTTTTCAAAAACAATTTTTGTTATTTTTTCTTTTAAATATATATATATATATATATATATATATATATATATATATATATATATATATATATATGTATTTGCTACTTTGAATATCCTTTAAAACTCTATGTAATACTTTAACAAAGAAACATTTAAGAAATACTCTTTTTATGCTTATTTGCATTTTTCACTCATTTGAATTATGTGCATTTTCTTGAAAACGTTTCATTATGATTTTCTAGTAAAGTGCTTGCATACATTGATAAAATGAAACATGAGGCAAGTTTATCACTCAATAAGATTAAATTAAGAAAAAAACTATTCAATAAAAAAATTCCAAATATATTAAACAATTTCCGTTTGAAAATGATGACATTCTTTCTTTCGAATAATTACTTGTGTAGTATGGAACATCAGATTACAAATCACTGTGTCTTAAGTTCATGCCAAAAATCTTAAAAACATTATGAGTGATATTTAAAGGAAGCATTTCTATGTTAACTTATTACCGGTGTGAAAGATCTCTGCTTCAAACCAGCGACGGCTAAACAAATGAAAATGGCTAGTTTGACGCTGAGTATTGAATATCCTAAATTTTTTGTAAGGTAATTTTAACATCTGTTGCGTTGATTGTTTTCCAAGAGGACATTTTTCATCAATAGTGTTCCATATTTACGCTTTGTAAGGGAGAAAACCAGAAAAACTCCTCAGCACTCCCACCAAAAATCTTGCATGCGGAAGATGAAAGTGGTATATCCATCTGCTTTTGCTTAACAATGGCTTGATTAAACACAGGGTCTTCCGTTTTGGAAAGCATTGTTCTGGAACGTAAGAAGGGTGAGTCTAAGGATGAATTGTACATTCTTCTGAGTCTTTCTTGTCAGGTCATGTATTTGTAGTATATCCATCTTCTTTTGCTTAACAATGGCTTGATTAAACACAGGGTCTTCCGTTCCGGAAAGCATTGTTCTAGAACGTAAGAAGGGTGAGTCTGAGGATGAATTTTACATTCTTCTGAGTCTTTCATGTCAGGTCATGTATTTTGTGGTATATCCATTTTCTTTTGCTTAACAATGACTTGATTAAACACAGGGTCTTCCGTTCTGGAAAGCATTGTTCTGGAACATAAGAAGGATGAGTCTGAGGATGAATTTTACATTTTTCTGAGTCTTTCATGTCAGGTCATGTATTTTGTGGTATATCCATCTTCTTTTGCTTAACAATGGCTTGATTAAACACAAGGTCTTCCGTTCTGGAAAGCATTGTTCTAGAACGTAAGAAGGGTGAGTCTGAGGATGAATATTACATTCTTCTGAGTCTGTCTTGTCAGGTCATGTATTTTTTTAAATTTATGCTCTTGCAATAGGTGAATACTGCCTGCTAGTTAAGAAAAGGTCTAAGAGCAGCGGTGGATGCTCTCACAACTGCTTTTTATTGTCGTCTTATGGAAAATTGTATCTTGTTTGAAATGTCAGATAAAGCAAATATATTGCTAAATAGCAAAACCGCACTCATAAGAGTTGTTGTGATGAAAGACGAGTGTTGTATGTGTACTTTACATGCACCCTTGTCAAGGTGGTTGTTGGGAAAATCTAAAAGATTTCTCTCTTGCAACATAAAGATATAAATCTCACTACCTATAAAGTTTCTTATCAAAAGGCAAATGGTAGTTGTATTCCAACACCTTAAAACTATCTTGATGTGATAGGATATACATTTGGGGTGAGAAAGTAATATCATCAAGGCTCATCCTGTCTTAATGATACAACTACTTATTGGGTTGATAGGATCCGTACTCAAACTCAAGACCCTTTGAACATTCGAAGATTAGAGTGGTGTTTGTCTTTTCA
Organism: Latrodectus hesperus; assembly: GCA_037975125.1. Lineage (NCBI taxonomy): Eukaryota > Metazoa > Arthropoda > Arachnida > Araneae > Theridiidae > Latrodectus > Latrodectus hesperus. The sequence continues at coordinate 43,385 of JAJQOW010000173.1, forward strand.
TGCACGTCTCTTGGAATGAGTGATTAAGATGTATTGGATTTCTTTCCCTTTTGTCATATGCGAATGGTGCACTGTGTAGATCGTAACAAAAAGCAAAACCTAGTAGATGTAAAAAAAAAAGAAAAAAACATATTTTACCTGCTTTCATCAGCATTATAACGTTACTATGGGATGTAAAAACAGATTTTAAGCATATGATTCATATTAAGAGCGTTTTCTTTAGGGTGAAAACATCTGGGTTCAATCTTTACTTCTATTGTATCAATACAAACATTGAACTGAGATAAATAACGCGCATGTTTAAATATATACAACTTCACAATGAAACCAGTTTGAATGTATGAAATTGAATTTTAAACTACAATTTTACTGATATCTAAGAAATTACAAAAATCAGCAACATATCTGGAAATTAAGTACTTCATTTATATATATATATATATATATATATATATATATATATATATATATATATATATATATATATATATATATATATATATATATATATATGCGTTTCATGCTCCCATGACATAGGTCCGAGGTTTGATCCTCGGGCTAGGCAAAGGTTGACTCAGCCTTTCATCCCTTCAGTTTGTCGATAAATTGAATACCAAGCTTGCTTGAGAAGTAAACACTGGAGGTCTTACGTTAGGCTGACCACCTAACTGGGGCATATGCTTCACACTCCAGGGCCCTCGGTCATTAAAACAGTTTTTGGGCACTGTTGGCTTTGGCCCACATGGGCTGTCATGCCATGGAGTTTAGTTATATATATATATATATATATTTCTATACTAATAAAATCTCAAATTAACAAATTTGGCTACATCGAATTAGTAGATAAATATATTGATCAAGTTATTGTTTCCCTTCAGAAAAATTAGTTTTTACTCTTCATAGAAACTATATACTTAGTAACCTCAAGCTTTCAAGTTATTCTTGTTGCATGGTAAAAAATAAGCTAAAATTGAGCAAAGTGTTTTACACTTTGCTCATCAATATATATATATATGTATGTATGTATGTATACATATATATCAAGGATTTTTATAAATATACATAAATGAAGAAACACTCTATAAAAATATTTTGTTTTAATTAACATAAACATTATAGTATGTATGAGCCTTTCTTAATTCGACTACTTGAACTACCATCATTTAAATTAATAAGTATATAAATACCTTTTATAATCATTTTAATCTGAATTTAAATTACTTTTTGCGAAATAATAAGTTAAAAATAAAAAGCAATAAAAACACCTACCTATTCTTGAGCATTTGTTGGAAAAGGTAAAAGTTTTCTATTTATATTTATTTTCATAAGAAGTATCAGTACATCTGGTAATGATGGTTTAATATTTCCATATGGGAATCATGGCATAATGCTCCAATTACTTTTCCTGTAAAAGCTAACTTAGAATTTCTAATTACATACTCTGAATTTCGGACTATTAAATATATAAACTACCAAAATATAGTTAACATAAATTAGATAAATTCTTACATTATGGGAATTTAATCTTACTTCACATCTAAGGGAATAATTTTAGGATCATAAAGAAGAATTATTTCTAAATCTGGTTCATGGGCCAGCAGTATTTTTAATAAAGTATTGAATTCTTCAATCATCTTCAAAATTTAATATTCATGTTAGTAATAAACTTACATCTAAATTAAACGTTACTTATATATATATATATATATATATATATATATATATATATATATATATATATATATATATATATATATATATATATACAAAATACATGGGAGATACATTTTCCAACTTAAAATAATGTATCATGTGCTTATATAGGAATGACTTACATGTGTGACTTATATAGGAATGACTTACATTGACATTATAGGAATGACGTACATTTCTCGTGGGAATTAAATTTCTTGCAATGTTATCTTAATATTTCAATTTCTTTTTCTCTACTTTAACAACCAGGTTCAACAAGAAAGGGAGGAATATTTATTAATACTGGAAATACCACCAACAATGGAAGATGGGCGTCTTCCTCATGCATATCTTAAAAGTTAAATGTTTTGGAGTTTTCCGGGTTTGTACCCTTACGACATATGAATAACTCTCCTTATACATTAAATGTCTATTCAGAAGACAATTTACGAGGTGGATATAAAAATGGCTTACATCAGCGTTAGACTGTTTGAATATCCTTTTCGCAGTATGTGATGCAGAAGGATTTGTCCACAGAAGCTTCACTGGAAGCTTTCCGCCATCATTGAGAGGCTATAGTGAGAAAAGGTAAACTCATAATCCGAGAGCAGACAGAGTTTATTATAGGAATGTCTGATTGACAAGCTATTGCTTGCTAAGATATTTGCGCTATTTCAGGATACCTTTTACGGTATTCTCGCGGCATTCAAAATATATGTCACAAATTTTTACCATTGCCAATACATAATTTCAATACTCGAATTCACTAAAACATGAAGCATCGTGATCAGAATTATGTGAACTATAGAGGCATTCAAAGTTCGGTCGAATAGTGGTAACGCTTTACGCCTCCAAGCAAACGTCCGAGGTTCGATCCCTGAGCAAAGGTGACTCAGTTTTTCATTATTTCAGTTGGTGGATGAAATTGGATACCAAGCATGCTTGGAACCTAAATACTCGGGGTGATTTTACGTAAGATTGGTTGCCTAGCTGAAACATGATTTGCTTCTCAATGTACTCGGTCAAGAAGATAGGTATGGACTCTAAGGCTATATAGGATGGCGTGCTAGTGAGTTTAGTTTATAAAGCTATTCATAGAGTTTAACCAGTTTTTATGATACTGACATGAAAGTAAGCTATTAAATTTGACACCGAATGCGCTAAAGGATGTTGAAAAATTAAAACGAATGGATTCAATATATATATTTTTAAAAAAAGAAAAAGTCTTAGGAAATGTTTTCGAAAAACTTTTTATTATGTATGTCCCCAAGTTGTAGTAGGAATTTTTAGTTTATCTCTCTAAAACATCGTTATTTATCGAAAATGATACAAATTTTTCTGTTATATAAAATAAACGAAATATTTAATTTTAAAAATGGTATATGGTTTTTATTTTATGATACATTATATGTGAAAGTTATTTTCGTAACAGTCACATTTTCGCAACACGTTTCAGTATTTTGGAACTGAAAATAATAAATCTAACTTTCGCAAAATCTTTATTAGCGTTTAGGAAACGTTATACATATAAGGATGATTCAAACAGAATACTTTTCCAAAGCAATTACTTTAATCATTTTTGATTAGTTGCAAAATATTTCATTAGATTTTTGCGGAAAGCCTGCAGTAACCTTCTTGTAAGGTTTGCTCTCTCCTAAGAATCATAGACATGAAATGAATTAATCCAATGGTATTTACTTTACTTAAATCATAATAAATTAGTAAAAGCAACAAATTTGCTGTATTAGAAGTGAAATCACCGAATAGATGACATTTGACGACAAAATTAGATGCGTACCTTCGTGGAAGCTCTTCCTCTAAATGCTTAACTTCCCTTTGAAGGTAGGGAAAATATATGTATACTATCCTAAGGTTTAAGAGCTATTTGATAATGCTTCGTTGGAAAATGTAGGGAGCACTTGGGGGTCAACTGTTTCATTCCGCTTCCCGTAAGATCAACAAAGAGAAACATAGCTTGCTGCAGGCAGCAATTGGGAGGGTGACCACATACCCTCACTGAGTTGCTAGCACTCAATGGATTTGGGGCGTATACACACTAATTTATGATGTCCTTCCACTGGTATGGTGTGGATGTCGAGTGGAGTGTCACAGCTCAGGTGCGTCCTTGTCTCCTGACCATAGTTCAAAATGGAGGCGAGTATTTCAAACTCGTTAGATCTAAGGTACAGAAAGGGGCTTCATTGCAGTGTTTGCTATCCATGTAAATTCTTAGTGAATTGAAATCTAATGCAGCTGGTAAGCTTTGTGCACTTTTTTTATGACAAGCTTTAAAGTATTAAGGAGTTTTTCCGTCTATTTTAATATTATTTGAGAAAGAATTAATTTGTTTACAAAAGTGAAAGTACTGCTATTTATTCTAAGGCAGTAGGCCAGGTAGAAGTTTAAAATATTTGTGAGCTAAAATATTTTATAAAAACACTTAGATTATAATTAATGTTATTTATAAGGAAACAGATAAAATAAATCTTTTCTGGTGTAATAGAACTAGAAACAAATTATTGCTTCAGTTGCCTGACTCTTAAACCAGCTCCCTCGAATATTTATTAAAATATTTTGCTGAAAATGCAATCATTCAGAAAATAATCAGATTTCAATTTTCAAGAAACCATTTTCTTCCTCCGCAAGTTAAACTGCAAGATAAGGAGACGAACACACACAATTTTCGTGCGGCTATTTTTCATGGGAGTTCTTTTCATTTTAGATAAATATATTCTTCCGCCCTCGCGATTTCTCTTCCGAAACACCCGCACCCTCATCTGTGGAACTAAAAGAGTCGATATTTTATTGGAAAAAGAAAAATAATCGCGGAAAATTAAACAAAATGGAACGAGTTCAAAACAGAAAAATGCATTTTGATTTTTTTCTCTCTTATGAGTTCATTTTGTGATACGGTTTCTAACACTTAATTTATTGCTTTTACAATTTATCAAAACTTTCCTTTCTTTGTTTTCATATCCCTTAAAGCACGTGAAATATTTTTTGATGATGATATTTTTACGGAAATAAGTTTTTAGAGAAGTTATAGTTTTATAGGAAGAGAAACACTACTCCCAGAATAAACTAAAACATTTCGATTTCAAATGAAATAATGAATATTTTTCAATAAAATTTATAAATCATTCTATAAATGCATTTTAGGAACCTCTTATATTATCTTTATAAAAAAAGCATTAACACAAAAAATAATATTGATTTATTAGGCATTCTTTCATAATATTGATGAAAAGTAAAATAAAAATAAAATATGATAAGAGAAATTTTACATTCGCATTTTTATCATACATACAGATTACTGTTTAATTTAGTTCACAATTTAATTTTAAAATCCCAGGATTGGATTAAAATAATGATTTGCCCTATATTTCAACAGTTTGTTGGTTCGAATCCTACTTCGCACTATGCATCGTATAAACTTAACGTACAAGCATCATGAGCTGACTCAAGTCGATAGATCCAGAATTGTTCATGCCAGCACTAATCTGCTGAAATGTCATCACAAAGACACAATTCAGAACCGGATCATCACTAATGATGAAGAGTGGATTTACTTCAACAACACAAGCCGAAATGGGGTCAGATTGTACCCTGAGAGAACGTGGACAGCAGCGCAAAGCCTAATTTGAATAACAAGATAATCAGGCTCTGTATTTCGTGGAAAATGTCGTGGTTTTATCCATAGAATATCTGAAATAAAGTAAGACCATTGACGGTAAGGTGTGCAGTAAGGTGCTAATCCGTACTGGCACTGTTATCAAATCCATACGTCAAACTGAGCACCGACACGAGAATGACTGTTCCATCAAAATTAGACAACTTGTGTCTACGAACACCGGTTGAACACTTTACAAAGTAGAATGAGATCACTTCCAGCACACATCATAAAAGGCCCGACATAATCTTTTTCTCATCGATTGATGTTTACTATTATATTTTCCTGGTGATATCGTCGATTCCGCATAGAACGCTTACTATGAGTTTGATCTGGTTTCGGACTCATGGCGAACGGTTTCTGAGCAATAAACATTAGAAAACGACAAAAATTTTCTCAAAATACCATAGATTTGTATGTTGATTACTAACCACAATAAAAGTTCTACATTCATGTTTTTTTTTAAATATATTTAATGAAAACGTTTGTGACAACCCGATATTATTTCCTTTCTATATATATATATATATATATATATATATATATATATATATATATATATATATATATATATATATACATATGTATATATCTACATATATGTATATATATACATATATATATACATATATGTATATATATATATATATATATATATATATATATATATATATATATATATATATATATATATATATATATATATATATATATATATATATATATATATATATATATAATATTAAATGAAATGTCTCATGATATAAAACATCTCTTTAAGTAACGCAAGATTTTTTTAAATAATTTTACACCAATAGTGTGTGAAATTAAGTGAATATCATTGAAAAACATTAATTGAATATCACTTAATGAAATAATATCAATATTATTCAATGATGTTGCTAATATGTCCATGCTAATAATTATTATTAAAATAATCTTTTCGTTGTGAAAGAAGTAAATGTTCATTGAAAGGTTTAAAATTTGGTGGTATATGAAATGCTTCTTTTTATGAGATAATACACTGCATTCAAATTTTCTGAGTATAAAATTTTAAATATGTAAATAAGAGACGTAGAAATTTTTAAAGACATTTTCGTTTCCTTTAACAATAGTAATCGACACACAAATGTTTGTATATTTCCAGTTATGCATACTCTTAAAAATTTTATCACAGAAAATGGAAGGTTCTAAAATGGTATTTAGTAAAACTATTTTTGTGTTCCTACAAATGTCGTAATGAAAAATAGTTAATCTTAAAAGAGAATAAGGCGAGAGAAGTGACGTCAAATACTCTTTGACTTACTAATTCACTTTTCTAAAGCTATTAATGAGATTTTCACGAGACTCCTTATGGGACCGTATATTAAATATCTTAAAACAGTTCAAGATCACTTCCAAGATGATTATGTACATAAAAGATTATATGATAATACGGTGAAAATAATTATTATTTGCTTAAGTGACTCTGTGAATGATAAATGTTTGATAAAATTACACTGAATTGTATTCAGTTTTAAATTCCAGTAACACGAAGAGTATTTTCACTTATTATGATTGGCTTATTCTCATTTAGTCTTCCTGAGCAATTTATTTTTCAAGTTCAAAATTCCGTTGTATTGGTAGAATGAACACGAGCAAATGTGCAATACACTTGGTTATTTGTTGTTGTTGCTTATGACACTTGGACAAGCAAAGTGTCATAAGCCTTTGGCTGTGCGAATTAAGTCAATAGGGAGCGTCTTTCGTGTGGATAAGAGCCCCACGAAGGTGAAAGTACGACTTTGCTCTATTTAAGATGCCTCGTCATTTTGAACCACGGTCAGGGAACGAGGCCACACCTGAGCTGGCACCCTTCTCTCCACATCCACTCCACACCAGCGGAAAGACTTTGGACGCCACATATTAACGTGGACACGTCTCCAACCCACGGAGTTCCAGCAACCCAATGAAGGAGAGAACACCGTGGTCACCCTCCCAACCACTGCCCGCGGCAATTCGATTAATTAATTTTATTTATTTATTACATTACATATATTCAGACTTGTATGCTTGATTCTTGAGATTCGCTTGTAAGTCTTCGTCGATAATAGGACAAATAGCACAATGACAGATGTACAACCACAGAAGAATAACGAAGAAAACAGCCAGGGCCACGGTAAGAATTGAACCCACACTCCTACGCTCTCAAGCGATTAGCAGTGATGCTTTAGACCACTCAGCCACGGAGCACCCTCCATTTATTGACTACAAAGTGGTTATTTCTTTCGTTACAGTTGAGATTATGGCTAAATCATATTATTCTATTTGTAAATGTCTAAAAATCATGAAAATTACCTGTTTTAAATATAAATATTTTTAAAAATTAAAACTATATATGTTAAAAATGTATGTTCAAATTTAGAACCATGATTGTTAATAAAATGAAACATGTATGCCATATATGTATACAAATGTTTAAATAGGTAAATTTCAAGTTGGCTAAAAATATTTATTTAATGACAATATATATTGAATATATAATTTTAATTAAATATATAATGTTTTAATTATTGAAATATTTTTTATATTGAAAACTTTTGACTCAATGTCTTGCAAATGCTGAATGAATTAAACCTGAGAATAATAAATTCACACTGCTTTGAAATGTGAATTTAATTTCATGAAGTCACTTTCGCAAACTGCAGCTGAAACCAGCTTTTCATGTTATTGCACGTATACAATCAAATTTTAGGGCACAAATATCCTTTTTTAATGTCTCATAAATTCCCAGTATAATATGTGGAAGATCCTCAAAGTGAGACGCAGGGGGGATTTCGCCGATGGTATGCTAATGAAGGAACTTAATCTTGCTTGAATTAGGAGGGGGGGTCGGCGTCTTCATCTCCACAGTGGTTATTAATTCACTCGGAAATATGATGAATGCAAATGAGTCAAATTATTAAAAAAACTTTAAAAAAAACTCATCTGGAAAAATGAAAAAAGTCAAATTTTCTTTTCAAAGCGGCACAAAAGACAATAATTTTCATTTAAATTTCAAGCGAATGAAATAGTTTCCAAAATTTCTGGAAAATTAATTTAAGGATTTAGAAATGATGAAATGTTTCAATTAATTTTACTTTCATAAATGAGCTTTAAAATGGCTGGATTCAGGTATTTGCCTTAAATTTATTTAACTGTCATTTAAACTTTTAATCTTATTATATGTGTTTAAATGAGAGTTTAAATAATATATATATATATATATATATATATATATATATATATATATATATATATATATATATATATATATATATATATATATATATATATATATATATATATACACATTCTTACATATTTTCATACATATATATATATACATATGTATTTATTTTTGTAAAAATAACATTATTTATTATACTTATTTTTGTCTTCTTCTTCTTCTTCTTCTTTCTTCTTTCCAATCCCCTTTGTTTAGCAGGGGTAAACTAGGTCCATGACGTCGTGAACCGCCAGAAAGTCTATGACTAGCAAAGGTGATTCGAAGATGTCCTATTTATTAAGTCCCAGCAAAAGATAATATGTTCCGGAGACACACTTGCCGAGTTGCATTTGAGACAAGGCACATAGCATTTACGTCCTTCGCAAAATGAAATGGAACGAAGACTTCCACTTCGAAAGTAAGTGATGGTAATCTGACTCCGCCTGTCGCATTTAAGAGTGAGGAAGCCTCCCGGTGAGTAGCTTTGGTACCAATGGTGCAAGGGTGGAAGTGAACAAATCTTGGTTCACCTTCTTGGCACGGGAGTAGAGTTCAAGGAAGGTAAGTGAGCCAGATAGAGCCGAGGTCTCACTAGTACCTGCCTTTGCACGAAAGTCAGCAGCTTCGTTGCCTTGCAGGTTAACGTGGGATGGAATCCACTGAAGAAAAATAAGCCGATCCAGCAATAGTTTCTTCAGCTTATGGAGTATAGAAACTCCTACAAAGTCACAAACGTTAGACCAGCTAGCAAGATGTTGGATGGAACTCTTGCTGTCTGATAGGATCCAGATGTTTCTTTTTTTGAACTCCTGGTAGGGTCACCCAAGGTGTTTGAAGGCCTTGGGTGACCCTACCTTGGGTGACTTGAAGGACATTCCACAATGCTCAGCTAAGGTTTGCAGGCAAAGGAGCCAAGTCAGTCTTCCACCGTCTGTCGGTGCTGCAGAGAACGGAAGCTGCACAGTTCCCCATCCATGATGTCCACTTATTTTTGTAAAAGATATTAATATTTTTGTCATATGCACTTACTTATTGAATTTGTTTGTATATGTTTATATTCAGAGAATACATATGAATATGTTTACTACAGTGGGAAAAGCAGCAAATATGGAACTTTCCATTATTGTTCGAGAAATAATTTTGAAATTTTTTAAAAAAATTGCTTTTCACGCATTAATAAATAAAAATATCAACTCTAAATGTAAGCCAAAGTAATGCATTCAATAATTATCTATTTAAATAATTATATATATTGGCGAAATAATTTTATGTACGTTTTACGTATTTAGTCAATGTATACGTTGCTTTTTTATATAATTAATTGAAGAATTCTGTGCAATTAAATTTTTAACTTTTGGTGTGCATGCGCTCCCATGACACAGGTCCGAGGTTCTATCCTCGGGCTGGGCAAGGTTGACTCAGCCTTTCATCCCTTCAGTGGGTTGATTAACTGAGTACCAAGCATGCTTGGGAACTAAACACTGTGGGTCTTACCTTAGGCTGACCACCTAACTGGGACATATGCTTTTCACCCCAGGGCCCTCTGTCATGAAAACAGTTATGGGCACTGTAGGCCTTGGCCCACTTGGGCTGTCGTGCCATGGAGTTTAGTTTAGTTAGGTGTGCATGAGAAAGAATCAACAATCAGAAGTAGAGAACCTTTATTGACGATGACTCCAGATAAGAACAGAGGGTGCGCTGCTTTCTTTTTAGAAACGGGGATCCGTTTTACAGGCAGAAAGTTCGAATTCTTCCACAGTTTTACACCCAAGACTTACTCGAGAAACAAACCCAAGCCCACTCGATAAGAGCTGCAGGATGATAACCACCACTCAGACTCAGCGGCAATGCAATTAAATGAAAAGTATTTTTAGATTTTAATGGTGGTTTTATTCATCCGTTCTTAGGTTATGCTGTGAAATCATTATCATAATATGGTTGTAATTCGGACTAAATGATCACAATGATTTCATTTAAATGATAATGATTTCTCTAAATGAGGCAGCATTTCAAGCAATATCATTTTAAATTTCAACTTCTGAGTACATCTCTATCCGGTCAAGGAGGACATTTTCCAAATATCCTTCCACTTTTCATGTTTGATGAATTTGAAGAAAAAGAACCAGGAGTATTATTCTATCGGAGCACAAAAGTTGTTTCCCCCTTGTCTTGAAGCAGCGAGGTTCTTTCAGCAAATCGATGGTTTTGCAGCCATCGTGAAATGGCGTGCTTATGAAAAAGCAATGGCCTGCCTTTCTATGATGTGTTGGAACTCGTTTTCCCTTTCAAAATATAGTTTAAGAAAATGACCGCACATTTCATTCTGCCTTTCTCAAGAAGGTATGGTTTTCTTAAAATTATTTTTTTGAAATTCTATAAAATATTTTCTTTTCGGAGAAAGTAAATTTCACTGTCTTAAATTAAATAGTTTTGATCCCAAGGCATTTTATAGCAGTTCAGAAAAATATTTTTTTTCCATTATATTTTACATCAATATCATATTTACTCGTTACTACTAAAGAAAAACGAACATTTTTCATTTGCTTTATTACATCTAATATTATGCACTTTATTTTCATTTCACGAACATGTGTTCTGGTGTCTATGTGGAAAATAATCACCGAGAGATAAACTTTTTTATCATATAAATTTGAAGTTAATCGGTCAAGTATTTCAAGGTATTTTCTTCCTATTGAAGATTCTGAAGTAAGGAAATGTAGATAAATTTGACTTATGAGGGCCAAGTGACATAAAATTTAACACTTTGACACAAAATGAAGAACCATTGTTTGGCAGATACAAGAAATATTCTATATGAGTTTTAGAATATTTCCTTGTGAAATAGAAATTTGTGAAATAGATTGAAATGTGTTTTTAAGTGTGGAAAATAACATATTTCTATGGTATAATAAATGAAATGTTTCAAGAGAGTGTTTTATTCTCTTTGCCAAATAAATACTTTAAGATAAGGTAATATTTTGTCCTCAAACTTTTATATCACAGTCAACTGACAAGGTTGACATTTGAACACATGAACTTCCATTGGCGTGGTGTGGAACCGAGCTTGTACATTATACCATCGAAAGGACATTAGAATCTATGGAAAGTTGATAGATATTGGCATTCTCAGAATGGAAAATCTTGTGTTGGATCAAGTATCGAACACACTATCTCCGAACACAAGAACCAAGCTTTCAATCACTAACCCACTCCGTTTTGATATAGGCTTGATAAAATGAGTTTAAAAACCACTTTCATTTATTTTATAATTTTCATATATTTTATAAGATATTGATTGCTTACAAAAAACGTTGAAGATTAAAATCCTAAAATTAAAGGAAAGAATTTTCTTCTACCTCAAAAGTGTCATTCACTTTAAATTAAAGTCCATCGTAGATAAATTGCAGACTTCTAAGCACTTCCCCGCAATGGAGCTGCAACAGAAATGAAAGAAGCGCTTTGGTTTCAATTGAGTCTTCTCTCAACCGAAGCAATCAGCGCTGCCGTGTAATCAAAGAAAAACCGATTCCGCCTCGTTTCATCCCTCCCCACAAAGAAGGGGGGTGAGGTTGGTCCAAAGGGTGATGAAATTAGGATCTTCACGTTTCGATACTTTTTCTGCTGTTTTCTGAATATTTCCGTCCAAATGATTATTAGATATGCATTATTAATTTTGCAGCAATCGATAATAATTATCCTCCCGTGCATTATTTTATTTATATTTTGAAGATATTTTAGTCGCAATTACAGCAAATAGACGTTTCTAAAGAAAATGAGTAGAATAGGAAGACGGTAATGAACGTCTATAAAGTACCTAATTAGAAATTGATTTTACTAAAATTGTGTTTTAATGTGCATTTGCCGCAGATGATTTTTGTAAAACAGTATAAAGAAAATAAATTTATGCTGATTAATAGAATTATAATTTAACTAATTATTTGAGTATTACCATTTGTGAGAACTATCGAAATTAATTCAATGAATTTGATTATACGAAGAAACCATTTTAAGTTAACTGCTTTAATTTGTTAAGCTGGAGGATCTGAAATGTTAATACTCTAAGAATTTTAGCTCATCAGTTTGTGGGATCGATTTCTATCTCTGAAACAATTTCAAAGATTAATCTCATCTCAGATATGGACAATTTACAGTGATTCACAATCCGGTATGAAACCTAAATCTCTTTTCAAATAGACATTGAATACAACAAATAACTTTTAAATAATAAATAAATCAGGATTGACTTACATTTTAAGGGTAACTTGAAAGCTGTTTATGTATGCCTGAAATAAAAAACAAATAATTTATATCATAAGAAAATATGCGCGATATTAAATGTTTTATATGCACTCAAATGCCAGAAATACTGGTAAACAACATCGAAATCAACCTTCCATGAGCTGTTAAAAATCCTACTACATGATGTGGAGTTAACACACATCTGATGGTATCTTGGAGGCAATGGATCTTGAAGACATTAAGAACGCAGAAGATCTTTTCTAATATATTAAGTCATCGGAATATGCCAATAAGAGTCTTCCTTTTGAATACTTAAAGGGTCAATAAAAGTGAAAAAAATAAGAAAAGTTATTCCAGTGTTTCACAGAATTTTTGTCCCATTGTTTTTTGGAATGAATCAAGTCCTACGTAATGCGCAATGGACAAGATTGCCGTAAGACATGATGCTCACATTTGTCATTCATCAAATTCGTCTCCCGACATTTAAGATTCCCTGCACGACAGCAGCGCACCACTAGATCATCACAGAGATTGCTGTAATTTGGACAATATCCTGGTGACATATAGGATTCACAGGTTTAATAGATTCTCTAATTCGATACATCTCCTAGTTTTGTAACATTTGTAAATGAAATTCTTCGAGCAAAACGGGATTACAAACCTGATAATCCAATGAAGTCCTTGACAAAAATATAAGAAATATAAAGTTATGTCCACCCAATCAACAATAATAGCGTGAAGTACCTATCAGCAATTAATTTCATTTTAGTTCATACGGTGAATTTTGTTGATTCGCTATCACTGAAATCAATAGCAATTCATGGAAGTATTTCACGTCAAATGTGCCAATGTCTGACAGTAATGAAGGAATTGTTTTGTGCAAAATAAATTTCTTGCTATACATGAGTCAAAAATCTCATTTTATGAATCATTAAACGTATGTAGATTTATTATCAATTACCATGGGTGTAATAGTCTGGAGAAAATTTGTTATAATGGAGGGAGTGGATCCTCTTGTGGTGCCATCTATCGGAATAGTCTCAAAGCAAAGTCATATTTCTTGTTGTGTGCTCTGGTTAAACGAAAGATGCACCCTACTGACTTAAATTCACTTAACCAACAGCAGAGCGAGCTTGGCTTGTCCAAGTGTTATAAGTAACAACAAAAACTGTTTATTACTTTGGTACATTCCTTGTACCAAAGTAATAAACAGTTTTGTTATATAACAATATTAAATATTATATCATTGATGCATGTTCCTGATATTATCAGATATTATATCATTAATACATGTTCTTTATATCATCAGTTATCATACAATGATCGTACGTTTTTATTTAACATTTTATTATCCCAGGTACTCAAACAAATATTTTTTGTAAAATAATAATAAAAATGAATTACTTAACATTTTCGCAATTTCATTTTAAACGCAGTGAAATATTTTGGTATCATTGTAGAGAATGTTTCTAAAGAGACTTCGCATGTGCTTTTGAAACAGTTGTTAATTTTAACTAACGGTAACTTTAAACACGTGCCTAATTATTTTCCTGAATATTTCACGAGACTGTAAACTTTTTTGACAACCATTTATGTGTATCGCTTTGGGTACACAAACAATCAATTATATATCTCTCTTATAAATTGTTTCTATAAATTGAATAAGAATAACACAATTTATGTTCTCTATTTGTGCTGTAAATGTTGAGATTAATATTTTTATTTTATATTTTGAATTTTTCCCAAAGTTTCTCATAAAGTTTAATGTTTCTAATGAATCACCAAATTAAATGTTTTTAATCAGATTTAGCAAATATTCCATCAATTACTTACCATTTATTATAGGCTATTTGGAAGGAATTACATTACTATGCTGTACAACAGTATTGAATACCGAGTTTATGTATTTATACTCGGTGGAAAACCTGATTAATATTCCCTAACTGCTTAGATGACTTTTCAGTTTAACATAATTGATTTCGCACCACCTTTCGCTTTCTTCAATCAGGGGAACATCCAGTTTACATGCAAAAGAATCTCCTCCTACACAAACTGCATTAAAAATCATTTTAATTAGTCATAGAATTGTAAAATCATTTGCTTGCCCCCGAAAAGAGAATTCCACGTAGGTAAATATAGAGATGCATTAACATTCGCGAGGCAATTATAATTATTAAAGTCGAAGGTAGGAGGCCAAAATCCAATAACTTAATCTCCCTATTCCCCTTCATCTTTCCCAATGCATTATTTATTCCTTACAGAAATTAGAAAATATTAATTATTTATTGGAATATAACCATTCCCCATTGTAGAATCGGAGGAAAATTTTCTTCCCCTTTGAATCATTCTTCTGTTAGTTAAATATTGTCTTGAACCTTAAGGTTTAATATTGAGTCTGGAAAATCAGAAAGTTTACATTTATAAATGTTTAATCTTTGTAAAGACTGAAAATTCACATTTAATATTAAAGCGCAACAATGTTAATTAAAATTAGTACACTCAAATGTAATGCTTTGTTTTTTTTCCCCAAAGAGATGTACTATGTTAATGCTAGGAGAAAGAATAGGGAATTCGTTACGATACTATCATAATTCAATTGATATACGGTACATTAATTTTTATAAATATTCATGGGTAGGAAATGAATTTCCTACAGAAAAGACGAACCCATGAGTATTGATTTTCAGATAAGGAACATGTTTCTTTTGGGTATTTACTTAACTCGTTTCCATGCCAAAAAGAATTTGGCACGAGTAGAAAATTTAAAAAGCAAATTTTTAGTGTATTAATAATCGGTATAATCAACATGACAGTCAAAGATCATCCTACAACTGTATATAAATCTATCACTCAGGTAATGATTAGTCGTTTGATGGAATCAAATTCTGGAACACTATATCGTTGATCAGCAAAAGTCATTTTGCTTTGGATGATGCTGATGGTTTGGTTTGGTTTGTTTGTCGTTCAACGGTCATTTTTTGCACACGAGGGCTAATTAGACCGGTCTAATTAGCCGGTCTAATTCCCGGTCTAATTAGACCTGGACTTACAGCTTAAAGTGGATTCCGAACCACTACAAACATTCATGCCCAAGGTGGGATTCGAACCCACGAACTGTTGAACCGAAGGCAAGAGCGCTAACCATTCGGCTGCCAGCTCGGCTGGATGATGCTGATATCTCGTAATAAATCATTATCGTCCTTCATGAAGAGATCTAATTTTTAAAACAAAGGAAATGTACTGACATTGTATAAATAGCGTTAGACATCAACGGTTGTTACTGTCACCTTTCTTGCTGGTGTAGCAGCATTTCGTACTAATAGATCCCAACACAGCGATTTTAGTAATCATTCTAATGTAAGCAAATTCACTAGGTATTTAAGACAAAGAAGAATGCTTTTTCTATGACATGAAATCCCTACAAAGATCAAAATTTCTCGCTTAAGTGCACCAAGTCTACGATGCATACACTTTTAATGTAAGTGCACTTCTGCTTCTTAACAATGTACATCAGTGAAGTTAAACTGAAAAATTTATCACTTGCTAAGGTAAAAATTGATGATTTCATTTTCCAATAAGTAATCACCATAATTCATGATTTCGGTGACAGCTAAGTAACACAAAGCTGTCACCGAAATCATGAATCATGGTGATTTACAGTTAAATATTGATTTTAAATTAACAACACTGTGATAGACCTTGCACGGGTTTTGTTCTCAAATAGTTAATTCTGCATTGTTCTTGAAAAAATTATACCAGTAAAATTGTTATAATAATTAAATAGTGTGTTAGATCTGTCAAGGATTGTGAAATATTAGAACTTATTCTTTTTTCATCCTAAACTATTTGACGAACTATGTGTATAATCATTGAATCACTTAGGCTTTGATTTGTGATCTGTCCGTTCATTATCACTAGAAACCAAAAATCAGAAAGTACCAACATGCTAATGGTCCACAATATTGCGAAAGCAAATCCCTCTTTTCAAAGTTTATATGATGTGTCTTAAGAAGCAGACAGCTGTATTATACAGACAACTATTTGTACTTATTAATATTATTTGTTCGAATCTAACTGAGCGAACACATTTTGGAGGAAAAATATGACTGAAAAATTTAAAAAGTTCTTATGTATGACTATAACATGTACATCTTGATTGTTTACGATTTGGATGTCTTGAAAATACTTCATAGAACTGTACCTATTTATCTTTTCCATCTTAAACCCTTTTGATTGCTTTCCTTTTTTTGATGCTATACTGAAACCTATTACATTGCATCACATTAATGAATGAAGACAGAAAGTGATTCATTAATTATGAGAAGGAAAGAATGACTTCTCACTATTTTATCTTTCATCCACAAATACTTATGTTGATGCACTCGCATGATGAATAATGTCTTATCTATTTGATCACATTTACTCGATTCATTGAATCGCTCTGTCAATGAATCATTTAGAATTGATTGTTGCTCCCACTTGATGTTTAAAATGTAAGAGCAAGAATTATATTTTCTGTACATTTTGTGAAACAAGATTTACTTACTGAATAGGAAAAGTAAATAGATTTTGAATCAATATTTCAAATGCATTTTGGGATCTGTATGTGAAATCAGGAGATTTATTCAATTTTCTGTATAAATGGCACTCTAGCCATTTTTTAGCTTCGGGATTGTTTTCTTTTCACTTTTATTCTGCAGAACCAGTAAAAGATTTGAAATAATACCATTCGATATAAATGACATTTTTAAGAAAAACATTTTATTTTTTTCATTTCATATAAATAGAGGTGTCAATATTTGTTTCTGAAATATCTTAATGTATATTTACTTGTTGTGCATTTGCGTCACATAATCGAGGGATTGAGCAACACACTTTTTCAAACACTTGCAAAGTGGTTCTTTTTTTATTCCTTTTACAGTTAGATCCGGGTTTAAGAACCTCACTTTAATGCAGCACAACAGATCACGTCACGAATGAAAACTTGTTTCAAAAGGGAAAATTTAACAAAATTTTTCGCTACATCCTGTATGTTCTAAGCTAAGTAATTTAAATAACAAAAAAAAACTATAAAGATATTTTTATCTAACATCAGTTTGCGGCTTTGAGAGCTGCAACTAAATTTTATGAGTCTAAAAACGTGTTCCTGCAACTTTCAAACGATATTCTTTTAGGAAATCCAGGTCATGAGAAACACCCTATTGCAATCAATTGAAAAGCAATGAAATCAAAATAATCAATATATTTATCTTTAATGTAATGTTATATTTATTTTTAAATAAAGCTGATGGAAAATATTGGTCATTTCTCAAAATAGAAAAAATCAATACCTAAGAGTTCCCCTATACCACACAGGCGTTGCAAACCTTGGTGGAACAAAGAAGGCCAAGAAACATATAAAAACAAAGGAAGTTATGGGGATGTTTTAGGAGATACCCCACAACGGAGAATCTTATCGCCTTTAAGAGAGCGAAAGAATTAGCTGGCAGAGCTCGTCGTCGAAGTCAGAAGGAATCTTGGTCTCGCTATGTATCCTCAATTACATCTTCCACATCTAGTAAGCAGTTTTGAAGAAAAGTAAAAGCAGCCAATGGAATATGTAAGGAATTCTCTATTCCACTCTTAAAATCCGGAGCTTCTGTATACTCTTCTCCTAAGGACATCGCTAATGTCCTTGGTTTTGGTCACTTGAAACCTTTGCTAGCGTCTCAAGCAACGACTCTTATAGTCCTTCGTTTTTAAGGACAAAGAGTCGTGCTGAGCGAACACCAATTCGTTTCAACCACGGACAAGCTTTGCCTTAAAACTGCGAATTTCGAATGTCTTTAACATTAAGAAGAAATTTATGTATGCATGTATATATTTTTATTTAATGTTTAAAAATCTATTTTGTAAATTATGATAGGGGCTATATCTATTTCATAACAAAGAAAAAATCTAAAATAACTTGTATTTGCTTCATTGTATATCAATAATTTATCCTTTTTGCCACATTCTTATAAAAATTTTCAAAAACTACTAGATAATTATTAATTTATTAACTTAAGTTATTATGTTTTAATTAATTAATTAATGTTAATACCATTTTTTAAACAAATTACACTTGCTTTAAATTACAATAAAAAGTTTTATTAATTTAATATATATGATTATTCTCTTTATTACAGATAGATTTGGAATTTGATATCCAGAGGCTGACTGTTTTCTAAATAAATATGCTGCATTCTATGCTCTAAGAATATTATCGTATGTTCAAAAACTTGTCCTGTAATATGGAATAAATACGTGAGAATTCAGGATGATAGTATTTCTTAGGCTAAGTACAGAATATACATATAATTACAGAAAACAACTATGTTTAAAAAATAAATCATGTAATGTAATTTCTTTGCTACCCAAAATTAATAAATATCTTATTTTTTCCAAATTGTTGTGGAATATTAATGGATAAAGGCATCACTCTCTTACATGGGTTCGATGGTTGATGCAGCAGATGACGGTTATGGTGAGAGTGTTTATGCGCGAACTGTCAATTCCACAGGAGACAATGTCTCATCACTGAGATGGCGTACGAGCTTAAGAAAGATTGCGTTAATTCAAATTGTGGCCTTTTCATTTGACCAATTGTTGTTGAATATTAATGGATAAAGGCATCACTCTCTTACATGGGTTCGACGGTTGATGCAGCAGATGACGGTTATGGTGAGAGTGTTTATGCGCGAACTGTCAATTCCTCAGGAGACAATGTCTCATCACTGAGATGGCGTACGAGCTTAAGAAAGATTGCGTTAATTCAAATTGTGGCCTTTTCATTTGACCAATTGTTGTTGAATATTAATGGATAAAGGCATCACTCCCTTACATGGGTTCGATGGTTGATGCAGCAGATGACGGTTATGGTGAGAGTGTTTATGCGCGAACTGTCAATTCCACAGGAGACAATGTCTCATCACTGAGATGGCGTACGAGCTTAAGAATTAAAATTAAAGCTTATCACCAAACGAAGTGATACCGATTCCACACCGAACCATTCCTATCTGAAATGGGAAACTCTTGTTACTATATCAACCGCCACTAATCTGATTACTTAGACAGAGCTCTTCTTATTGTAGACAGAATAATTAGAACAAGACGCGTGGCCGATGATGATAATTTTATGCTTATTTTTTAAATAAATTTACTTTTTCCACACCCTGTTTCTTACAGTCTTCCTTTAAAAAAAAACTCTACTTTCTCTTGTCGTTTTTAGCTGTGCTAAAAGGAATGGCCTTCAAAGCCTTGAGTGACCCTAACGAGAATAAAACTGCTGACAATAAGCAATGAACTTACTGAGCCCACTTATCAAACTAAATAGTTCACGAGAGATGCATCTAGTTTAGAGGAAAACATTTTCTGTCTCAGGTTTTTGCTTATAAGCTATTGAGCTATATTAATTGAGTAACCCTTCACGTACTGTGTGACTTTTAATATCAATACTTTGATCTCAGCGCCTGTAAACAGCAATCGAGTACTCTACCAACTGACCCATGCCCCCTCTTAATATAAATACTTAATAAAAGTAATGGATCAGTGTCCACATATACTCATATGATATAGCTTTACCTAACTCATACGTCAATACAGATTATTTTTACCGCCAAAGTTTTCTTCCAAGTAGAAGTTTATAACATGTTCCAGACGAAGAGATTTAAATTTTCAAAATTGGTGAGATGAAAAGCTGTTTTCCACTTTTGGAACACGAATTATCATGCAACCACCATCTACTGCTTCGATTAGGTACTCATTTTCCGAGGTGACTATCACACCTAATAACTGTTCAACTGCAGACTGGATACCTCTCTATACGCTCATTAGTTCAGCTAAATGATCTGAAGAAGCAATGTTTCCTAACGAAAATTTGCTTTGTTTGTCGCTCTACAGTTACTGTTTCATACATGAGGGCTAGTTGATTCAAATTCTATAACGACCTATAGAGGATTTCTATCCACTACAAGCATTTATATCTCAGCACTACGAATTGAGTAAAAAAGTATTGAATTCATTGCCATATCACTATTCAGTTGTAGTAGCTTGGATGAATGGTACACGGTTATAATTTGTTTCACCTTCTTTAGTCAGTTTTTGAACGCAAAGAAAGGCAGTTTAGAAGGAATTTAAAGTAATTACAGTTCAAGGGTAGAAGCAATGTCTAAGGGAAAGTAAGAATTTGTGAAAAAATGTATCTTCAAATTTCTATAACTCAATATCAGCTGGAAAGATTCTTCAGTATTGTTTTATGTACATTTGCTTTAACATTGTTCAATAAAATAGTTTGTGTTTGCAATATGAACTGCAAAATATTATTTATGTTAGACATACAATTTTGTGTTAGTTAAAATATCCTGCTATTTCTATATGCATATTTTCTTTGAAAAATTGGAATTTTTTAACTATTATGAAAAAGAAATAGATAAATTTAATAAAAGTATGTCTAAAATAATTCTATTAAATTTTATTGAAATAAATTATTTGATGAAATGATGATAAATGCTACTTCATCAAGGCTCAGATGGAAAAACTCTTTTTTTAAGTAGAAGGAAATGGATTAGTTACATGACTCTATTGAACACAGTTTCTCTGAAATGAGCTTGTGTGCTTTAAAAGTATCACCTACTTCGCTGCTATTTCACTGATATGGCCTTTCGAGGATACTACGTCAAGTGTGAACTTCGTTATTTAACTATTTTTTAAAATAAGAAAATAGATAAATGTGTAGAACCTGTAAACGCGGAAATATAAAATCCTATTATCGGCGGAAATACAAAATCTTGAAATACTCAAAATAATCAAAACAAATTATAATTATTAGTTTGTTTAATTATTTTTAATTGATTTATTTGATTAATTTTTGGTTGAAAAAATAGACATTTTAACTAAAGAATTTTCCCGGAGGTAAGAGATATTAGAGATAAAAAAATAAAGAAAAATTGTATTAAATGATGTGTTTCCGAATATTATATTAATCTGTAAGAGATTTTCTCACCACAAATGAATTTTAAATTTAAATTATAAATTTACTATTAATTTTTAAAAGAGAAAATTATTTCTTCGAAACTATTTTACTTAATTTT
Organism: Latrodectus hesperus; assembly: GCA_037975125.1. NCBI lineage: Eukaryota > Metazoa > Arthropoda > Arachnida > Araneae > Theridiidae > Latrodectus > Latrodectus hesperus. Next base: position 65,343 of record JAJQOW010000173.1, read on the forward strand.
TCTATTCCTTTAGTAAATAATAAATTAAATAAAAAAACAGAGATTAAAAAAATAGTTTTTCTAGAAATATTTTCTGCATATTAAGATATGTTTAAAAATTCATAAGAACTTATATTTTGTCAGGTACTTTTTGTCATAAGAATTAATCGCAAGTCTGTGTTGAGCCTGAAATATAAAGAACCTATTTAAGTCCCATGACATACTAATAACTCAGACTTACTAACAACCACCATCTTAAAAATGTGTCAAGAAACAGAAAATACACTGCATGATTTGATTACTTAAGCCTCTTCCAAGGCAAAATTTTGCAAGGGGACTCGCGGTTCAGTCTTGAAGACAGAATTATGTTCAGCAAGAAAGTCAAACACGAAGTTTTAACTCCGCAACAATTTATAACTACGTGACATCTTGCTCTCAGACATGCAAAGAAAAGTCCGTGAATGCTGTTTATCGATTTGTAGCAAGTTTATACAATGATACGTCATGTTATATACTAAAAAATAAGAGTTTTTGATTTCAAAAATTCTCAATGAATAACACGAAACATCAGCATCAATATCAGGTTTGCTAAGAAATAATTCTTTATCCTTTCTCGAGCTACATTATGTAGCTGGGTTCGAAATAGTGCGCAAACCGATACATTATAATAAATCAGTTTACACACACACACACACACACACACACACACACACACACACACACACACACACACACACACACACACACACACACACACACACACACACACACACACACACACACACACACACAGGCGTTAGGTATTTTTTCTCCACATTTCTTTGAGCAAGATGTCCTCCCCTAGGGCCTGAGCAGCTACCAGGCGCGTCGGTAGGCGGTGGATCACCGAACGTCCTGTAGGAATGACAGGATAGCCTTGAATATAGAATCAGAGGCCGCGAACCAGCTCCCGTAAACCCTGGTGTTATGCGTTCCGTGCCTAGGGCTAATTGGCACCGCGGTATTGGTGTCTTAACGGAGCCTCTAGTTGCCTGGCAAACTTCTAGAGTAATTTGCCTTGCCCAGTATCTCAGGCAATGCTGGGTGGACTTATATTACCTGAGCTTATAAATTGTTATCTTGTGGCTGAAAAGACACAAGAAATAACAATCCTTCCTGCATCTACAGGTGATGCCTCTGAAGTTGACCTTGCTGAAAAAGACAAGTGAACTCAGAGGCTGTCTTGTAAAGGGGCAGTAATGAATCCTTCACTTGAGGTAGAAATGACCTCCAAACCATCTTCTGGTGAAAGTCAGGAAGCTATCCCTAGTATGACTGACTCTCTGACCAGATGGGACTATTTCAGCAAGACCCTATCTGCTGGAAATGTCATACGCAAGAGGAAACGGCAGAGCATATCATTTATGAATGCCAGGCTCTTGCCCTCCCTAGATTAACCTCTTTAGGCATCATCGATACTAGAGAGTTACACCTAGACTCCATTAAAGGGTTATCGGACTTTATTAATAAAGTGGGTGACCCGAGCAACTGGAACTAGGAAACATTGGGTTTGGAGTTAATGGTACAATATGCTGATAAAAGCAGAGGTGCCCAATGACATACAAACCCAATTCTAAGAAGAAGAAGAAGATGTCCTCTGGTATTAAACTGATGTTATACGATTTTGTAATAATAGCTTTCTCCAAATCTTTGCTACTTTTTGAGGTGGAGAAGCTAACCTCTAATTTATTATTTTTTTTTACTTGAGGTGTCATAAATATTCTCTCTTCGTAGAGCATATCCAATAGCTTCGTAGAGCATATAAAATTTTATATTATACAGAAAGTAAATTCTATATAATACAGAATTTAATAACTTTAATTAGACTTATATTAATATCAAGTCAAGCAAAAGTTACCGTTTTATGTACATACCAAAGAAAGTATCTTATAATCATCTTCAATTTTCAATCTTTTCCAATTTTAATCCCAATAAAAATAATTTTTTCCAATTTTTAATCCGTTTTTCGATAGGCTCTATTTTTTTAATGCACATTTTAATCCGTGACCCGTAATGCCTGCAACGGACCGAAAGAGAACTTTTCGTCATCCACACATCAACCGCTCCCTGAACTTAATAAAGTGCTGTCATGATAATTCCTTTTCTCGACTGCGTAGCTTTGCCGAAGGTAACCGAGCGGAGCCGAGGAAACATTTTCCCCTAAGAGGATTACTGAGAGGGAAAGAGAGAGAAATTCCCTCACCGAGAGAAGGTTTCGAAACGGAAGAGTTTTCTACACTGAGACGTCATGTGTTTTCAGGTCGGGTTTCCACAACAATCCTTCAGGAATTTGTCACCTTTGTGCCTTTCAATTTCATGCATGCGTTTGCACAAGTAAAGTAAATCGAATTGAATCCGCAGTTTTGAATGATCGAATTTAAATGAGGGAGGGAAAACTTGGATCTTTCGTAATTTGCATTTCCATCTCAGGTGCCATTATTCCATTTTATATGCGTGAATAACGACTTTATAGTGTTATTTTGATCCACAGTCAGTTTAAAAATTTTAAAATTGATATTCTTAGGTTGGGAACACAATAGCAAATGATTTTTTTTTTTTTTTTTTTTACAGAAAAAGCATTTATGAAATTCTAAAAGAAGTATGCTTTTTTGGATCATGAAGGAGAATAGATTTTTTGGGGGAAAATTATCATGGACTTATAGCTTGAAAAACGTTCTTGATTTATAATTTTTTTTAACCATAATCAAGATGTTATTTTAATTTGCAAAGAGTGAATACTTTATTACATTTTCCTTCATAATTCTAATTTTATGAATTTCAGTAACAATCATTATTTAACAGAATATTGGATATTATTTTTGTAGGAACTATTGTTCTGTTTGTTTTTATTTGTATGCCTTTCTGTAGACTTGCTCTCTGTGTATTTCTAATTTCTTCTGGAGAATGAATTCAGAATTTCTACAAATGTTCTTTAACAACGTGAGAATTGAACTCGTTGAACTGAAGAGAGAGAGAGACTGGAATTTGAAACTATTCAAAACTTACTGAAAAAAGTTTGAATAAATTTAATTTCCATTAACGCAAATTTTTTTTTTTTAATCGGTGTTCTGTTCTCAGGGTTACATTTTAACTGATTTTACAATAAAAAATCGTAAATGTTAAGAAATCTAAAAATATACTTGAAACTGTAACAAATATTTAATTCGAAAGAAAACCACGGAAATTCAATCCAATGAGAGGAATTTAATTAACTGCAAAAGTAAAGTGAGTAAATAAGAAAACTTTCGAACAATTTGATTCCTGCGTTGCGAAAGTCATGTCTTTTCCCCTGGAAAGTTACTTCCATTAGATGCAGAAAAGAAGGAGCATTTCAATCGAACACAACCGCTAACGAGTCACTCTTCGAAACTTTTTCCTGTTTACAGCAAGCAACTCGAATTTCCTTCGATTTTCTCTTCTGAAAGTACTTGATGGAAATACGAATTCCTTGTAAATCCAGTTGAATGTTTTTAATTGAGAATAGTCAATGTTTCCAATAAAATGATTGCAACTTTAAAAGTTCTACAATCCTCATAGGAATAATTTTTCAAGATAATGATCAATTGGTATTGTATCCCATGCATTTAAAAGAGAAAAAGCTTTTGTTGATGGCATATTTTCCTCACAAATTATTTTATATATGTTTTGTCCGTTTTATGGACGCATTTGTATATAACAATTTGCAGTTTAATTAATAATTTAGCATTATTTTTTCTTTAATATGTAAACATACCATTTAAATATTTAATATATTATGAAAGATTAAAATTTAAAAGGAACCAATAAATATTAAAATTTTGCAATCAAAAATTTTCTTCTAAATTCCGTACTGTAAGGATTAAAGTTTTTAACTCGTTTTAATTTTAAAAAAAGTTCTCAAATAACATAGCAAATGATTCAAAAATACGATATGTATAAGCAGAGATTAAAAAATATTGCTAAGAGTTTATGTCCTTAATAATAATTTATATATTGCAAAATAATAATATATTGATGTCAAGGAATCAAAGCCTGTTCCGACCCTGTATCATCAATGTTAAAATTTAATTTCTTTGTGCACTAGATGCCGCTAACACAAAACATCGTTCTTTGTCAGTCAAACAATAAAATTTGTAAACTACGGACGTGTCGTTTCTGTGTACCAATATTTTGGTCTGTCAAACTGGAGCATGAAACTAGCTTAAAATTACAATGGTGAATGCATAGAAGCAGCCAACGACTGTTGAATCTAAAAACAACAACAAAACGATTGATCAAGAGAAGGTCACAAAATCAAAATGGATACCTTCCTTAAAACCAAAAACATAATAAAAAGTAAGCTAACTCGTTTAATTGCGCAAGTCAATAGCTTACAAAATGAAACAAATTCTCTTTCAATATTGAAGTGTATGAAAATAACGTAAATTCTTTAGAAGTTGAAAAAAACAAACTAAATAATGATATTCTTTATGCATATTCTGATTCAGAATTCGATACATTTGAAAGCGAAATGCATGAACTGCTTTCTAAAATAAATAATCTAAAAATTATTCTTAAAGACGAATCAAGGAACATTCCAAAAAATGATTGTCATAAAGAATTAACTAATGTCCACAATGTTAAACTTCCTAGAATAGAATTACTAGTTTTCACTTTTAATTACATAGACTGGATTTCTTTTCGTGATTTACCGTATTTACACGAATCTAATGTGCATCATTTTTGGCTAAATGTAGTATTCAAAATTGGGGTGCGCATAAGATTCGATGACGCATTAGATTTGAGTGCAAGGTCAGCAGTTCGCCGATGACGTCAGCCAAATTTAAATCGTAACAATGCGTTACTGTATTTCTCGACTACATTTACCGTTGACATTACTGCACAGAGGATACAAACTGCAGAGTACGTAGTCATGAAATGGAGGGCAAACAGAGAAGAATGACACATGACGCTACTTTCAAACGTAAAGTAATTATTTATGCTGAAACAAATGGCTATAGAAAGGCAGGGTGAGAGTTTAACGTCACTGAGTGCAATGTTAGCTTGTGGCGGCAATAGAAATTGTCACTGTTTGCAACTAAAGCTCGTAGAAAAAAATTCACTGGCCCTCACAGAGGAAGGCACCATAAAATTAAAGAAAAGTTCTGGAATTTGTACGTCAAAGAAGGAAGAATGGACAACGTGTGACTAGTGACATCATAAGAAATAAAGCAAAAGAGGAGGCTGAAGTTCTAATAATACCGAAATAAGAGTTTAAGGCTAGCCGTGGATCAGTTTATGAAGTGGATGAGCTTACCTCTAAAACGCCATACAACAAAATGCCAAAAGCTTCCTGCAGATTTTGAGGGAAAACTACTAATATTTCAGCGGTATGTTATCACACTTCGGAAAGAAAAGAATTTTTAAATGGGGCAAATTGGCAACGCTGACGAGACGCTAATTTTGTTTGATATGCCTCGTAACTACACCATTACGAAGAAGGGGACTGGGGAAATTATCATCAAAACTTCGGGGTGTGCAAAACAACGCGTAACAGTGATGCTGGCAATAACAGCAGACAGGAACAAAGTCCCCCCTTTCTTATTCTTCAAACGAAAAACATGCCCTAAAACTATTAAGAATGAAAAGCTGTTCCCAGATGATGTCCTGATACGAAATTAAGAGAAGGGTTGGATGACGGAATCATTAATGCTTGATTTTACTCCGAAACGTATGGGAACGCAGTCCCGATGGGCTATCCAGTCCACCATCAATGCTATGTCTGGACGCATTTTATGGTCATCTCACCGACGACGTAAAAAAGAAGATGCACAGCCTGGTCAGTGATCTTGTTATCATTCCTGGAGGGATGACGTCTGTGTTAAAACCCCTAGACGTTAGTATAAATAAGCCTTTTAAGGGGTATGTTCAGGCGCAGTAAAAAAATGGTTTTGTGAGCCAAACCGTGAATTGACCCCGACTGGAAAAATTAAGCGTGCTGCACCGCACGTTGTTGCACACTGGGTTTCTGCTGTCTGGAAAAGCATTGAAGCACCAATGATTGTGAAATCTTTCAAAAAATGCTCATTTCAAACTCATTGAATGGCAGTGAAGATGACGTTCTCTGGAACGCCGAGGATGACGATGAGGAAAGAAATGAATCTGCTTCTGACGAAGAGAGCTGCGAGGATTCCAGTGATGAAAACCTTAGTGAATAATGACGTTTACTGTTAATCACTGATTGTAGAAACTCTTAGCTAGATAGAATTGTGACGATTTATTTCATGTTCATATTTTACGATAGGTACCATATATGCAGTAGTAATAATTAACAATGATTGTGTCATATAACAATAGTCTAATAGGTTAATTCTATGTTTTAATACATTTATGTATAAATCCATTGTTGTATAAAATATGGTATCTAAATTTAAATAAAATTATCATACCATTGATTGATAATTTATATACAAATCCATTGTTGTAGAAAATAATCCCCATACCATTGATGCGCATTCCATTCACCGACATTTTATTTTATTATTTAAAGTTTTAAAATGGGGATGCGCATTAGATTCGATAGTGCATAAGATTCGCATAAATACGGTGATTTTATCGAGTGTTGGTAATAATGATAATTTAAGTAATAGTCAAAAGTTGCAATATCTTAAATTTTCCATTAACCGACTCAGCGTCTCAGAATAATTTATGAATCTGCGAAAAGAAGTGGATCTAGTGTTTGTTAGGTTCCTAGCCTAAATGGCCATGTACCTTCTGTTCCTAAGAAATTTTTCTACACCTAACTTTAGTTGAGATTAACATAATGATTTCAAAACATAAGGTTATTTAAACACAAAAGATTAAGAAAATATTTCGCTTAGGTTAAAGTGCTCCCAACGAGAGTTCTTTGCATGAGATTGAATAAACATAAAAAAGAAAAAATTGAATACACATTACAAACAAGAGTGCAAAAAAAATATTTTTAAATTACAGTTATATACATAGTATTAATATACACCGTATTGATATAACTATATAAAGATAAAATATTTTTTTATTCTATTATATGTACATACATATATATATAAAAAAATAAAAAGAAATATGCATATATATGAATATAAATTTTTTCCTTTTTTGTATTTTATTTTTTTTTAAGTATAAGAAGAATAAATTATTTATTTCTACTTTTTGGGAGGCGAATAGATAAGTTTGAAAGTGGCTTAGCCCGCAGAACCGCCCTTGGTCTGTGGAAATTGGAAAGTTCATAGGGACTGTAGTTTTCAATTGCTTGAATTTCAGAGTTATCAATTTCATAAAGTTTGTTGTAGAAGCGAAAAGCAAGGAATTGGACGTATCTTGATAGGGGTAACATAAGATTATTTAAACACAAAAACTTTAAGAAAATATTTTGCTTAGGTTAAAGTGCTCCCAACGAGAGTTCTTTGCATGAGATTGAATAATTATAAAAAAGAAAAATTTGAATACACATTGCAAACAAGAGTGCAATAAAAATATTTTTAAATTACAGTTATATACATAGTATTAATATAACTAAATAAAGACAAAATATTTTTTTATTCTATTATATATACATATATACATATATAAAAAAAATAAATAAAATAAATAAATAAAAAATAAAAAGAGATATGCATACATATAAATACAAATTTTTTCCTTTTCTTATTTTATTTATTTATTTTTTTTAAGTATATTAGATTATAGTAATGAATAAGGGTGAGAAACCAGTTTCTCATTTGTCTACTTCAACTAAAACTATCGATATAAACTTTCTTTACTGAAATAAACAAACTCTCTCTTTCATTCCTATCGTAACTAACTAGAAACATTCCTACTCATACAGGAAGTCACATGTGTGATGAGTTATCTTCCATGAAGCGAATGAAGAAATGAATTTCTTGAGATATACGGGAAGTGCATGAAAAATTCCCGTATATCTCAAGAAATGCCCAATGGATATACAAATAAATGCTGTTATTTAGTAGTAAATTAATATCCTAGATTAACTGTGGTATTCATTTTATTATACAAAATATAATTTAGGAGAAAAGTGAGTTTTTGTGTAGTTCACCCATATGGTGCGTGTGACTTCTGATTCTCACTTATATTGATTTCAAAATCCCCGTATATCTTAAGAAATGCCCAATGGATATACAAATAAATGGTTTCATTTATTCATTTATAATTTCATTCATTTATAATTCCTGACATGTATGGGAAACTGCTTGAAATAGAACTATTGAAAACTTACAAAAATTGTAGAGAAAATATATTTAACACATCATCCATTAATATTCAACTTTATATGATCATTAATTACTCAATATTTTAAGGATATCCAATGGGTAATAAATTTGTGAAAAATATTTGCACGCTTTCGGAGCTATCGATAACTTCTGTTGCACAAAAACAATATAATAGTATATATATGATAGAAACAAATTGATACAAAACAAGTTTTGCTTATCAAATCATGTAATATTGTAAGAAACCTAATTATATAAAAATTATAAACTTTATAAACATTTTACATTGACATAAGTAAAGTAGAATTTTTGAAAAAAAATTTCCGAACAGCAATTTATTTTAAAATTTTAAAAATTCTGAACGTGGGAAAATTACAAAAATTATATTAATGAATCAAATTTAATTTCCTTATAGTTACATGTTATCTACATTTCATTTTTTGAAATTAAACCACAAAGTTAAATTTTATTATAATATTTCTTATTTTAAACGGTATTATTGTTAATACTAATAATGTATTTAATGACTTTGCAGATAATTACTTAAATCAGAAGCTATGTCTAAAATATTATTTTTGTAATTTCTGTAACTAATTTCGATATTTTTTGTTATCACATTAAACATTCTTATGCTATCTGAATTCTGTTATAATCAAAGCAAATTGAGAAAAAAACTAAGTTTAAATATTCTATGATTTCTGGCCGTATTTTTTAACTTACTACTTCATTCAGATGTTTCTGTGTGAGTGAATGTTCTTTGTTTTTATATGAATTTAATTATTATAAAATAATTTGTTTGAAATATATAATATGCTGACCATTAATTTTAGATTTTAATGACACAATCTATCCTTTATCCAGTACACAATTTTATGTTTTAAAGATAAATGTGACAGATTAATTTTTATTCAAACAAGAATAGTTAGGAAGATTTGACAGCCATTTTGCAACAAGAATAGTTAGGAAGATTTGACAGCCATTTTGCAACAAGAATAGTTAGGAAGATTTGATAGCCATTTTGCAACAAGAATTTCTGTAGTTAAGATTATTAAATTCAAAATTTCTTTTTGTCTCCAATATCGATTGTTTTTAAGATAATTTTTTGTTGAACAAACATATTAGTAATTTGTTTGTTTTAAAAATAATTTCATTATTATAATTACTTAAATATATTTTATAATAAAATAATTACTTTCTGTAAGTTTAAAGTTTAATTCTTTATCTGAAGCATGATGGTCATTTCAACTAATCACTATTACACAATTTGAAAAGAATACCTTTTGAAGTGTATAGAACTATTTTTCACAAAAAAATATTAATCAATATTTATATATTAAATAAAAGTCACAGAATTTGCTGAAGAACAATTTACTGTTTAAAAAATAATTGAATCATAAATTTAATTTGCTTTGAAGATATTATAAATTTCTATTATAGAATCTTCATTTCCCAAAATATTATACTTACGTCATGTAAAAAAAATTATATGAAATACATACAAAGATTAAGTTCACTTTCAAGTCAGAATAGCGATGTCAGAATTATCGTAATTTCATTTGTTTATTTTTTACTAGTGAAAATTTGTAATCATATGATATGTTTAGGAATATTACTAATTAATATTGATATATTAAAATAATGACTGTAGTGTAACAATTTATATTTTTGCTATACTTAAGTTTTAATATTATGTTTCTTTCAAAAGAAATGAAAGTAAAAACATGAGTATAATATTAATGGCTCAAACTCAGATGCTCACAATATGCTTTAAAATGATACTTCTATTTTATGAGCAATATTTCAAATGCACATTAAAAGAAATTAAAGTGATAATGAACTAAAATGTAACATGCAGTAAACTTATTCTGAAAGATTTTTTTCCCAATGTACAAAAATAAAACTATAAACTAAATGAATCTGGATGATTATAAATTAAGACAATATTATTATTTATGGAAAATCCATCAATTATTCTAATACAGGCAAGAGCTCTTTCATTGGAAATTAAATAATTACCATTTTTGAAATTTATTTGCTTATCTCAATCATAACTAGTTTGTAAAGTGTCATTAAAAGAATTAAAACTGAATTAAATTAACTAAAATAAATGTAAGTAATTAGGAAAAGAAGGAAAATGAACAAAAATAAACTTAAGAAAGGAGGCAAGTGTTAACAGAAACAAATTTAAAAATAAATAGAAATTTAAAATATTTGTCCTAATCAAATCACCTAACTTGATTACATTAAAGACTTAAATTTAAAAAAAAATTATTATACAAAATTGTATTTTACTTGTAAAATTGTAAATATTAAATTTTAGACTTGAATATTGGCGAAAATAATCAATGTTTTATATATTTGGCATGAAAATCAGTCCCAGTTTTAGTTTTCAAAAGAAAAGACTTCAAGGAGTGGGATTTGATTCATTAAGACCTATCCATCAATCCACCCATTAGGAGGAAAGAAAAAGGAAATGGTTTCTACTGTGCGAAAATATACGTCGTGGCCGCTTTTGTGGGGTAAACCCAGGGCTAGGGAAAGAGAAGGGCTGGCTCAAATGCTCCCCAAAACTGTCACCGGAAATAGACGTTGATGACGTATTCAGGCATCGAAGGAGAATAAGCTGCCTGGAGTTTCTAAGCAAAATACTTATTTTTTATTTTTAAGTTCATTTTGTTTTTAATCAGAGTGAAAAAAACTACAAAGGCCTCTCAAATATTTAGTAAATTTGCAATTATTATTTAATAAACCCAAAAAAATTATTATTTATATTGAAATTAACTTAAAATTGTATATCCAATATAAAAATATATTTACCTATTAGCTTCAGTTTATTTTGAATTTTTGACTAATGACCCATTTCTTGTTTTTTTGTTGAGCTTTATTATGAGATACTATCGCTGCATTTCTATTTAAATACCTAATTCGTATAAATGTTCTCAAGCGATAAAAAAGTTCAATTGCCTTTCGATTTACAGTAGGAAAAGAAGACGTTTCATTTATTATTTGTTGCTATGACATTTTTCCCTTTAGAAAATATGTCGCCATTAATTTGCGAAATATTATGTTTATTTGTTTTATAATTTCCATCCATGCTTTTGTTGGAACAGTCAGTCCCCCAACAGAAATTAAATTAATCCACTCGGAATGATTGGGCATATCGACTGAATTTCTTGATATAGTTCCAAGTGAATTATCTTTAATTTTATAAGCAATATAACCTACAACATAAACTATAGCTTCTTTTTCAAATGGAGATATATCACAATTTGGATTGGAACAGGCAAGTTCATTTTCCCAAGATAAAGGTAAGGGATTAATTAAGAATTCACGATTTAATTCATAATCTTGAGAATCAACAGAATGGATACTTTCTTGTCATTCTTTTACATTAAATGCAGAGTTTAACATTTCACTTTTTAAATAAACGTCATTTATAAATACACTACTGGCCATTAAAATTGCTACACCAAGAAGAAATGCAAATAACAGAACGATATTTATTGGACACATATATTATAGTGGAAAGAACAAGTAATTAGATTTACAGTAAATTAGGATGTATAGATCTTGAGAAATCAGTACCCAGAGCAGCCACCTCAGGCTGCAATAACAGCATTCATCCGCCTAGGCATGGAGTCAAAAAGAGATTGCATGGCATGTACTGTGATCTCAGTCCATTCAGCTTATACACTATGCCACAGTTCATCGACAGTAGTGGATGGTGAGTGATGGCGTGCCAATCGCTCGGCAACCGTTGACCACACGTTCTTAAGAAATACCGAATGGACATACAAATAAACGGTTTCATTTAGTAGTAAAATACATTCTTAGACTAACTGTGGTATTCATTTTATTACAAAAAATATAATATAGCAGAACAATGATTTTTTGCATAGTACGCTCATATGGGACGTGTAACTTCTGATTCCCACTTCTTTGATTTCTAAATTCCAGTATATCTTAAGAAATACCCAATTTACATACAAATAAATGGTTTCATTTAGTAGTAAAACACATTTCAAGACTAAATGTTTTATTCATTTAATCACAGAAAATAAAATTTAGGAGAAAATTCAGTTTTTGCATAGTGAGTAAATATGGTAGTTCATTTAGTAGTAAAATACATTCTTAGACTAACTGTGGTTATCATTTTATTATAAAAAATATAATTTAGGAGTACAATGAGTTTTTGAATAGTGTGCTCATATGGTACGTGAAACTTCTGATTCTCGCTACTTTGATTTCTAAATTCCAGTATATCTTAAGAAATACCCGATTTACATACAAATAAATGGTTTCTTTAGTAGTAAAACACATTTCCAGACTAAATGTTTTATTCATTTAATTACAAAAAATATAATTTAGGAGAAAAATGAATTTTTGTATCATGCGCCCATATGGTACGTGAAACTTCTGATTCCCGCTACTTTGATTTTTAAATTCCAGTATATCTTAAGAAATACCCAATAGACATACAAATAAATGATTTAATTTAGTAGTAAAATACATTCTTCGACTAACTGCGGTATTCATTTTATTACAAAAAATATAATATAGGAGAACAATGATTTTTTGCATAGTACGCTCATATGGGACGTGTAACTTCTGATTCCCACTTCTTTGATTTCTAAATTCCAGTATATCTTAAGAAATAACCAATGGACATACAAATTAATGGTTTCATTTCGTAGTAAATCACATTCTTCGACTAACTGCGGTATTCATTTTATTACAAAAAATATAATTTAGGAGAAAAATGAGTTTTTGTATATTGCGTCCATATGGTATCTGAAATTCTGAGTCCCGCTACTTTGATATCTATATTCCAGTATAATTTAAGAAATAGCCAATGGAAATACAAATTGATGGATTCATTTAGTTGTGAATCACATTCTTAGACTAACTGTGGTATTCATTTTATTACAAAAAATATAATTTAGGAGAAAAATGAGTTATAGTATAGTGCGTTCCATATGGAACATGAAACTTCTGATTCCCGCTGCTTGGAATTTTAATTTCCAGTATAGCTTAAGAAATACCCAATGGATACAAAAATTAATGGTTTCATTTAGTAGTAAATCACATTCTTAGACTAACTGTGGTATTATTTTATTACAAAAAATATAATTTAGGAGAAAAATGAATTTTAGTATAGTGCATTCCATACGGTACGTGAAACTTCTGATTCCCGCTATTTTGATTTTTAAATTCCAGTATATCTTAAGAAATACCTAATGGACATACAAACTACAGGTTATATTTAGTAGTAAAACACATTCTTAGACTAACTGTGGTATTCATTTAATTACAAAAAATACAATTTAAGACAAAAATGAGTTTTTGTATAGTACGTCCATACGGTATCTGAAACTTCTGATTCCCGCTTCTTTGATATCTATATTCCAGTATAATTTAAGAAATATCCAATGGAAATACAAATTGATGGTTTCATTTAGTAGTGAATCACATTCTTAGACTAACTGCGGTATTCATTTTATTACAAAAAATATAATTTAGGAGAAAAATGTGTTTTTGTATAGTGCGTCCATATGGTACATGAAACTTCTGATTCCCATTGCTTGGAATTTTAAATTCCAGTATATCTTAAGAAATACCCAATGGACATACAAATTAATGGTTTCATTTAGTAGTAAATCACATTCGTAGACTAACTGCGGTATTACTTTTATTACAAAATTAAAATTTAGGAGAAAAATGAGTTTTTGTACAGTGCGTCCATATGGTACGTGAAATTTCTGATTCCCGCTACTTTGATTTATAAATTCCAGTATATCTTAAGAAATACCGATTGGACATAAAAATAAATGGTTTCATTTAGTAGTAAAACACATTTCCAGACTAAATGTTTTATTCATATAATTACAAAAAATATAATTTAGGAGAAAAATGAATTTTTGTATCATGCGTCCATATGGTACGTGAAATTTCTGATTCCCGCTACTTTGATTTATAAATTCCAGTATATCTTAAGAAATACCGATTGGACATAAAAATAAATGGTTTCATTTAGTAGTAAAACACATTTCCAGACTAAATGTTTTATTCATATAATTACAAAAAATATAATTTAGGAGAAAAATGAATTTTAGTATCATGTGTCCATATGGTACGTGAAATTTCTGATTCCCGCTACTTTGATTTATAAATTCCAGTATATCTTAAGAAATACCGATTGGACATAAAAATAAATGGTTTCATTTAGTAGTAAAACACATTTCCAGACTAAATGTTTTATTCATTTAATTACAAAAAATATAATTTAGGAGAAAGATGAATTTTTGTATCATGCGTCCATATGGTACGTGAAATTTCTGATTCCCGCTACTTTGATTTATAAATTCCAGTATATCTTAAGAAATACCGATTGGACATAAAAATAAATGGTTTCATTTAGTAGTAAAACACATTTCCAGACTAAATGTTTTATTCATATAATTACAAAAAATATAATTTAGGAGAAAAATTACTTTTAGTATAGTGCTTTCCATATGGTAAGGGAAACTTCTGATTCCCGCTGCTTTGAATTCTAAATTCAAGTATATCTGAAAAAACACCCAATGGACATACAAATTAATGGTTTTATATAGTAGTAAAACACATTCTTAGACTAACTGTGATATTCATTTTATTACAAAAAATATAATTTTGGAGAAAACTGAGTTTTTGTATAGTGTGCTCATATGGTGCGTGAAACTTTTGATTCTCGCTACTTTGATTTATAAATTCCAGAATATCTTAAGAAATACCCAATGGACATACAAATAAACGGTTTCATTTAGTAGAAAGTCACATTCCTAGACTAACTCTGGTATTCATTTTATTACAAAAAATATAATTTAGGAGAAAAATGAGTTTTTGTATAGAGCGTCCATATGGTATCAGAAACTTCTGATTCCCGCTACTATTTATATTCCAGTTTAACTTAATATCCAATGGAAATACAAATTAATGGTTATATGTAGTAGAAAATCACATTCCTGCACTAAATCTGTTATTCCTTTATAACAAAAAATGTAATTTAGGAGAAAAATGGGTTTTTTTATAGTGCGTCCATATGGTATCTTAAACTTCTGCTTCCCGCTACTTTGATATCTATATTCCAGTTTAACTTCAGAAATAGCCAATAGAAATAAAATTAATGGTTTCATTTAGTTGTAAATCACATTCCTAGACTAACTGCGGTATTCATTTTATTAAAAAATATATAATTTAGGAGAAAAATGAGTTTAAGTATAGTACTTTCCATATGGTACGTGAAACTTCTCATTCCCGCTACTTTTTGATTTCTAAATTCCAGTATATCTTAAGAAATACCCAATGGACATACAAATAAACGGTTTCATTTAGTTGTAAAACACATTCTTAAATAATCTGTGGTATTAATTTTATTAAAAAAATATAATTTAGGAGAAAACTGTGTTTTAGTATAGTGCGTCCATATGGTACGTGAAACTTCTGATTCCCGCTACTTTGATATCTATATTCTAGTTTAACTTAAGATATGGCCAAAGAAAATACAAATTAATGATTTCATTTAGTTGTAAATTACGTTCTTAGACTAACTGTGTTATTCATTTTATTACAAAAAACATAATTTTGGTGAAAACTGAGTTTTTTTATAGTGTGCTCATATGGTA
This sequence comes from Latrodectus hesperus, assembly GCA_037975125.1. Taxonomy (NCBI): domain Eukaryota; kingdom Metazoa; phylum Arthropoda; class Arachnida; order Araneae; family Theridiidae; genus Latrodectus; species Latrodectus hesperus. Next base: position 81,250 of record JAJQOW010000173.1, read on the forward strand.
CGTGAAACTTCTGATTCTCGCTACTTTGATTTCTAAATTCCTGTATATCTTAAGAAATATCCGATTTACATACAAATAAATGGTTTCATTTAGTAGTAAAACACATTTCCAGACTAATAGTTTTATTCATTTAATTACAAAAAATATAATTTAGGAGAAGAATGAGTTTTTGTATAATGCGTCCATATGGTACGTAAAAATTTTGATTCCCGCTACTTTCATTTTTAAATTAAAGTATACCTTAAAAAATACCCAATGGACATACAAATTAATGGTTTAATTTAGTAGTAAATCACATTCTTAGACTAACTGTGGTATTATTTTATTACAAAAATATAATTTAGGAGAAAAATAAATTTTAGTATAGTGCTTTCCATATGGTGCGTGAAATTTCTGATTCCCGCTACTTTGATTTCTAAATTCCAGTATATCTTAAGAAATACCCAATTTACATACAAATAAATGGTTTCATTTAGAAGTAAAACACTTTTCAAGACTAAATATTTTATTCATTTAATTACAAAAAATATAATTTAGGAGAAAAATGTGTTTTTGAATAGTGCGTCCATATGGTACGTGAAACTTCTGATTCCCGCTACTTTGATACATAAGTTCCACTAAATCTTACGAAATACCCAGTGAACATACAAATAAATGGTTTCATTTAGTAGTAAAAGACATTCTTAGACTAACTGTGGTAATCTTAATATTGGTAAAAATATAATTTAGGAGAAAAATGAATTTTAGTATAGTGCTTTCCATATGGTACGTGAAACTTCTAATTCCCGCTACTTTGATTTATAGATTAAAGTATATCTTAAGAAATACCCAATGGACATACAATCAAATGTTTTCATTTAGTAGTAAAACATATTCACAGACTAACTGTGCTATTCATTTAATTACAAAAAATATAATTTCGGAGAACAATGAGTTTTTGTATAATGCGATCATATGGTACGTGAAGCTTTTGATTCCCGCTACTTTGATTCCCGCTACTTTGATTTCTAAATTCCAGTATATCTTAAGAAATACCCAATTTACATACAAATAAATGGTTTCATTTATTAGTAAAAAACATTTCCAGACTAAATGTTTTATTCATTTAATTACAAAAATTATAATTTAGGAGAAAAATGTGTTTTTGTATGGTGCGTCCATATGGCACGTGAAACTTCTGATTCCCGCTACTTTGATATATAAGTTCCAGTAAATCTTACGAAATACCCAGTGAACATACAAACAAATGGTTTCATATAGTAGTAAAGCACATTCTTAGATTAATTGCGGTATTCATTTTATTACAAAAAATATTTTTTAGGGGAAAAATGAGTTTTAGTATAGTGCATTCGATATTGTACGTGAAACTTCTGATTCTAGCTACTTTGATTTCTAAATTCCAGTATATCTTAAGAAATACCCGATTTACATACAAATAAATGGTTTCTTTAGTAGTAAAACACATTTCCAGACTAAGTGTTTTATTCATTTAATTACAAAAATATAATTTAAGAGAAAAATGAATTTTAGTATAGTGCTCTTCATATGGTACGTGAAACTTCTGATTTCCGCTGCTTTGAATTCTAAATTCCAGTATATCTTAAGAAATACCCAATGGACATACAAATAAATGGTTTCATTTAGTAGTAAAACACATTTTTAGATTAACTCTGGTGTTCATTTTATTACAAAAAATATTATTTAGGAGAAAAATGAATTTTAGTATAGTGCGTTCGAAATTGTACGTTAAACTTCTGATTCCCGCTAGTTTGATTTATAAATTTCCGTATATCTTAAGAAATACTCAATGGATGTACAAACAAATGGTTTTATTTAATAGCAAAACACATTCTTAAACTAACTGGGTATTCATTTTATAACAAAAAATACAATTTAGGAGAAAAATAATTTTTTGTATATTGCGTCCATATCGTATGTGAAACTTCTAATTTTCGCTAAGTTTGATTTTGAAATTCCCGTATATCTTAAGAAATACGCAATGGACATACAAATAAATGGTTTCATTTAGTAGTAAAATACATTCTTAGACTAACTGTGGTATTCATTTTATTACAAAAAATATAATTTAGGAGAACAATGAGTTTTTGTATTGTGCGCTCATCTGGTACGTGAAACTTTTGATTCCCGCTACTTTGATATCTATATTCTAGTTTAACTTAAGAAGTAGCCAAAGGAAATACAAATTAATGGTTTCATTTAGTTGTAAATCACATTCTTAGACTAACTGCGGTATTCATTTTATTACAAAAAATATAATTTAGGAGAACAATGAGTTATTGTATAGTGCGCTCATATGGTACGTGAAACTTCTGATTCCCGCTACTTTGATTTCAAAATTCCAGTATATCTTAAGAAATACCCAATTTACATGCAAAAACATGGTTTCATTTAGTAGTAAATTATATTTCCAGACTAACTGTGGTATTCATTTAATTACAAAAAATATAATTTAGGAGAAAAATGAGTTTTTGTATAGTGCGTCCATATGATATCCGAAACTTCTGATTCCCGCTACTTTGATATCTATATTCCAGTTTAACTTAAGAAATAGCCAAAGGAAATACAAATTAATAATTTCATTTAGTTGTAAATCACATTCTTAGACTAACTGCGGTATTCATATTATTACAAAAAATATAATTTAGGAGAAAAATGAGTTTTAGTAAAGTGCTTTCCATTTGGTACGTGAAACTTCTTATTCCCGCTGCTTTGAATTTTAAATTCCAGTATATCTTAAATAAGGAAAGCCAAAACACGTTTCTAAGTTGGGATCAGAATATTATGCAGGCGCCATCTGTCCGACACATATGAAACTGACAGCACTCTGATATATTTCCATACAACAAATTACAATAATTTATTCCGCGCGATTTCAAACTAATCTTAACAATTCATATAAATATATGTATACAATTGATTTTTGTATACAATAGTATAATATACAAAGAAAGGCCTCAGTGACTTTGCGAATGTTAAGGATCTATTCCTGAGAGAGTTTTGAGTATCTACTAGACGGGTCAGTAGGTGGCGGATAACAGAAAGGACAGATTTGTAAAAAACCACGAACCCTCCCCCATGATCTTGGTGTTATGTGACCCTTGGCGAAAAGGAATGACCCTCCGATTAGTGTTCTAACGGAGACACTCTAGTATGCCTTACCAAGTGGATCAGGAATTGGACCCTTTTTATTTCCTGATATTTAAAACCAATGGTATTGCAAATTGAAATTGTAAGGTAGGTATGACTTTACAAAATTAGCAAATCCAGAAAAAACCAACTGAAAGAATAAAAATGGTTTTCTCGGCCCCATAGGCAGAAATGACCTTTAGTCCTTTTACGACCGGATTAGAATAGGAAGGTATTTCTTTAAAAATTAACGCTATAAGTAAGATGTCTGTAATAAAACTGTTAAGAAAACAGCCGATTACGTTGGACACAAGTAAGATAGGGCTCACTGTGGCCCAGTGATAGGACAGCGCTGTTCGGAATATAAATTCAAAAGTTAGATGCCAATCATTTTTGAAAACTGGAGACGGATGTTGCCTTTTGTATGTTGGGGATGCATGCGATTTTTTAGGGTTTTCTCCATTGTGACTCGTAAATATAGCCTTTCTCTGTACGATGCTTTCTCAGAAGGTAATTTACGCGGTTTATGTTAAAATGCATTACAGTAGCTTTCGGCCGTTTGATTGTTCGTCATTCAGCGTCAGAGAAAAAGAAGTTTTAAACTCACCGTAAACTAGTGAAAAGACAGTCAGTCACAAAAGTCTACGTACCTGTACAACCCTAAAAAAGGGCACATTTCAAAACTAAGTTATATTTTAATTTGCAAAATAGAATAAATATTCTCTTTTTCACTAAAAACTGTGATTTACACAATTAAAAAAGTTTCAATCATTTACTTGGAAATTTTGTGAATATGTAAAAATTAGCGCGTCACAAAAGTCTGCATACACATGATTGATTGAGAAGAGAAAATTTACATATGCAGATTTGTTGAAGGTTAACTAACTACAGAAGTTTGAGGTGACACTTTTGTAGTTAGTTCATCGTTAGTATTTTCCATGATATTACAATATCAATTTGCTTTAAAACGAGCCAGGGAAAGGAAACATCCTTAGAACTTCGAAATTTGGTGGTAAAATTGAAATGTGAAGAGAAATCTTACTCCGTCAAACAAAAGTCGGTCGAGTGTGCAAACAATCTACAGAAACTTTGTTAAACGCGGAAATGGGTTCAGCAAATCTCGATGTGGTCGTCCAAAGAAGCTCAATGATCGAGAAGCAAGAGCCATAGTAAGAAAAGTGAAGAAAATTCCAAAAATTAGTGCCCCAAAATTAGCGGATCAAATTGAAACAGAAATTGGTAAACAGGTACACCCAGAAAATGTTCGTAGAATTCTTCGATCGGCCGGCTACAATGGCAGAGTTCCCAGAAGAAATCCATTAGCATCATCTGTAAACCAAAAGAAAAGACTTGCCTTTGCTTCTGCACATATTGACAAGGATCTTGAGTTTTGGAAAACAGTTTTGTTCACCGACGAGAGCAAGTTCAACATTTTTGGAAGTGATGGCCGCGGAAAAGTTTGGAGGATAAAAACACAGAAATGAACCCCAAGAATTTGACTCCCACCATAAAACACGGTGGAGGCAGTGTGATCGTTTGGGGTGCCATGGCAGCAGCTGGAGTTGGCAATCTGGTTTTCATCGAGGGTACTATGGATCGTTTTGGATACCTGTAGATTTTGCAAGGCAACCTACATGAATTAGTCAGAAAATTTGGACTTGGAAGCAACTTTGTCTTCCAACAAGACAATGATTCTAAGCACACAGCAAAGATTGTGAAGGAATGGCTGCTCTACAAGACGCCCAAACAGTTGGATTCACCTCCAAAGTCTCCAGACCTTAATCCTATCGAACATATTTAGTAGGAAGTCGACAGAAAAATACAACAACCCATTAACAGCGTCGAAACCCTGAAGAAGGCTATGCAGCAGGCTTGGTCCCAAATTTCACTTGAAACAACAAAGAACCTGGTGAATTCGATGCCAAACCGAATGCGTGCAGTCATTGCTTCAAAGGGAGGGCCTACCAAGTATTAATGGTATTTTTATTTTTGCTCATTGCCAAAAATTTGAGCTTCCTGTCTTTCAGACTTTCGTGACCATATAATTTGAAACTTTTGTTATTTTCATTGCGTTTTAACAAATATGTTGATATTTTCATTTATTTATTCTGAGTTATTATGAGAAATAATTGTGAAAATAAAATTGAGTTTTCGAAATTGTGAGTTATGTGCAAAATATACAAAAATCAGAGTGTGTACGTAGACTTTTGTGACTGCCTGTATCAAAAACACTGTAATTTAATAAGTAGTTCGTGTGTGTTCTAATCCAGATTCCGGTGCAGATTCGATCCTCACAGTGTGCAAGGTGGAGTCAGCCTTTCATCCCATCTGTAAGTTGATTAAAACTGGAGACCAAGGAGACTTGGGGACTAAACAATGTGTATGTGTGTGTCATGTTCTTGAAATTCATAACGACGATTTATTTAATGTTACTGGGAATTGACTCTAATAAAAGTATCATATTTTAATTATTTCAAACATGATTGATTAAAAAGTGCTCTGATTATTTAGCACCAAATAATAATCCTACTATTCATCAAAAGCTGCAAACTATGATGGCTCGGGCATTTGTTCCGATCCGACAATGCAACTCAAAAAAAAAAAAAAAACTATCTTTTATAAATCTATGGGAAACAGAAGACGAGGAAGACCACATATTAGGTCAGTGGAAAAGGACTTTAATCTAATAAACAAAGGAAGCTGAAGAAGCCGCACGATGTATAGGACAAGATGACAACGACTATTAGGAACTGTTTTATCCTGTAGAAGGCTGTAGTGCCTTTGAAGAAGTGGAAGAATATTCATACCTATTGTAAGACCCGGCAAAAACCAAAGAAACCGCTTATGAGACTCATCATATTAACCATTGCTTCCAATTTTTGCAAAGGTTGGTTAAAATAAATCTTGATTTTTGTTTAAAAATTCAAGATATTTTATCTTCTGGTCAGAGTCGCTTGCGTGAATATTGGTCTTAGTGACATGCTGTTATTTTAGAAATAGAAAATATAAATGATTTTATTAAAAAACAAAATCTATTATTCCATTTTCAAAATATTTTTCCTTATATAGAGTCTATGATAGAAGTAACCCTTATGGCCTTCAAGCTTTCCAGTAATATAATATTCATGGAAGCATCTTCAATTTTGAAGCTCTAAATTTTTAAAAGCATTACATTTTCAGTTTTTCATTTTATAAAATTGTAGAATACATTTGTTTTAGAGAAAAAAATTTTTTATTAGAAGGTAATTTGAATATAACGCTATTGTTTTCTGTAATAAGCGAATGTATTCAATCAATAACTTTTCGGAACTTTTCAATAACTTAAAGATAGGAAATGAAATGTTAATTAATGACATCAGAATTCCATCCAAGCTATAGGCAGTTATTAAAAATGTAAAATTTATAAATCTATATAGATTCAACTTTTCTAAACATTCCCCCATTTCTGCAAACAATGAGGATTCCAGATCTATAATTTCATACAGGATGTAATCTCATATACCTACTAATCATGCAATAAAATAGCTAGGCATCATTTTATTAATAAAACAAATTTAAATCTCATATGTCATGATCTCATTGAATATTAAATTTCTTTCCAATGCTTCCTTAGATGCAGACATGATATCTACGTTAAGTTATTCGATCAAAGTTTTATTACGTCATGGAGGAAGGAGCATAAGGTAACAGAACGTATATTCTTTGTTCCATGGATTACTCATGGTCTTTATACATTTCCTGGTTCGCAAACCCTCTTGATAATACCTTGACACAATTAATCACCAGATATTCCTTTTCCTAGTTTTTAGAACATAAGCCATTTAAAGCTTACTTTTCATGAGAAGAATAATCATTGGAAGATTTTAGAAATATCTGTTTCGAAGCTTCATAAGGCTGAAAAACAAGACGAATGTTGTATAAGCAACAAATTTTCACTGCGTAACATTTTCATAAATATGAATTTAATTCAATTTTTATAGTGTAAAAGTCATGCAATTTTAGCGATATTAAATATCATCAAAACTCAAACTTTTATAAAAAAAATTTATATTAAAATTCAAAGGTATATTTTTGTCGGGCATAATGCTAATAATCAGTCAATTTTATTAAAAATCTCATATTTATATTGCTATCGTTATTCATTTTAGCTATATACCGGGTTATGTGGATATGGATGGTGATGATGACGTTGGCCTTGCAGTTAAAAATTCTAATTATATGAAAACTGACTTCTCTTCCATAATAGAAGATCTGAAACTAGTCATTGCAGAAATACCCTTCTCTTTGATTAGAAAGTTCATAAATTATTAACATTTTCACATAAACGCTCTAAAAATAAAATCGTCACCTCCTACACCAAAAAAGGAATTTTAAAAATACTGTGTATAAAACATACATGTTAAATTTCAAACTTATCTTTCATTTTACTTCAAATTATCATTCATTTTTTTCCAAATGCATCATTCTCTATAGTCCAACATCTTCAATCGATATTCTTTAAATAACTGCGACAAATATTTTTACAACCTATTGTTGCCAAGTTATTTTGACAGACTCTGTTTATCTAAAATAATTAATATTATTAAGCGATCCACTTCAACAAAACTTAGTGAAGTATAGTTAGAAGAAGTGAAGAATTAGAAGTTTGATGAAGTTATACCCCATTATTCAAAAAATTTCTTGGCATTTTTTTCAGTCATAAAAATTTTAAATTCCAATGCGAATTTGAAGTGCTTGTGAAGACGAGGAATAATAAGAATCTATGCTCCATTCTTTTTCGACATCTAGCCGTGGAACTCACCATAACTCAATAGTATAATACATTCTTCGTTGCGGAAGACTCTGAGTTCGATTCCACCTCCAAATATGCATTGGGAGACAGAGTGATAGTAACACATTTCAAGAAAATGGAGTTTTCTGAAGTTTTTTCACTTATGACATGTGAATTAGATCCAGTAATTGAAAAGTATTCCTGAAAGAGTATACATACCCGACTTACAAAATTTAACAATAGGTTTAGGCTGTTTATTACATGTGATGTCAAAATATCAACTTTTTTTCCGATTTCATGAAAATACGAAGAATTTGTTGCATATTGTTCGGGAATACCCAAAAAATGCACTTTTATCAGTCATTAAATATACAGTAATGGGAAATGCTGTTTCATTATTATTCTAAGTGTACAGTTCTCATTTATTAATTTATTTTGCACTTGCTAGGTTATTCTTCCTATTTTTCTGTGAGTATTTATTTCTACATCACCGATCGAAAAATTATAATAATTAAAAATTTAAGTAATCTGTATTAGAATTTAGAGGAAATAAGATGCAGTTGTAAAAAATGTTCGGTTCTGTGAATTTTATTAAATGATATAGTAATTCAGGGCCCGATTTAACCCAATTGGGACCCTGGACAAAATCTTCTATGGAGGGACTCTCTGCTTCACAACAACATTCTATTTAATTTGGCAAATAATTCTATTTGATTGTCAAAATAAAAAATTTCGCAATCATTTTGGAAGCCCCTCTGATGTGGGGCCTGGGGCAACTGCCCCGTATGCCTTTGCCTTAATCAGTCTCTGGAGAAATTTCGAGCTCAGTAAATTTAGTTAAGCGTGAATAAATTTTAATTTAAAACACATTGAATCATAACTTTATATAACAAAATGTTTACAAGTATAATTTTTCTTTTTTTATATTTATAAAAAGCTTATAAAATAATTTGGGTGTGCTTCTAAAAATAATTTTTCAAAATTATAAAATCTACTACCAATAAATCAAATTATTACTACAATGTTTTTTGATGAGAAATGGAACTTCTGTTCAATTCATTTGCTGTTTATAGAATAAGAATTCTATCTATAAGTGTGTGTTTATAATAATAAGAAAGAATGGAAATATTTGAGGTAAAGTTTTATATTCTAGCCTTCTTTTGATTCATCATTTGAATTGTGAAACAATTGATAAAATTAATCACGTTAGTATTCTTAAAAAGCGAAAACATTATTACATTTTTGTATATTCAATAGTTAGTTTTATACGGTAATTTTATATTTATTAAGTTTCTACAGTGTTTTTTATATATATAAGTTTTTAAAAATATATTTTTTAAGCAAATATTTTTTTATTTCTATTTATCCCATTTTGATTTAATTTCTTTTCAAAGCTAAACAGCAAGTGATTGAAATATTCAAAATATCTAGAAAAAGTTTAATCATTTCATGGAGGAAGTTTTAAATTTTCGTTAAATGAGTTAATTATTTCATCAATATGAGGTGAGTTATGATCAATTGATGTGCGCAAATAGTTTATAGAGAGAATTCCAAGGGATATCAAGTCCAATGAGAAATAGAGAGATGCCATTGTTGGCGCCTAAATTAATTGCATAATTCCATTCTACCAGAAATTTCGAAGCATTTCCCTCCTTTGAGTTTAAATTTGGCTATCATTTTCACTTTACTTTCACTGGCAACCCTTTAACGCTCTGATGAGTCGGTAAAAATGGTCTAAAAAGATAGCGGATTGTTGTTAATTTTTGTGAATGCTTTTCTCTAAGACAATGGAAAAGTGGTGAGTATCTTATAAAATGAAAAGATTTTAAATCTCACATATACATGTATATATATAAAAGAATGAGAGCTTTTCTTTAAATCTCATTGCTCACATAAATTATTTCATTTTTACATTTATAGCCTACTTGAACATTTCTCAACTAATATAATATATTGAATTAAAATTCATGGCAAAATGTATCCGTACTAAATGATCTGTTGAAAAATTTTTAAATATAGAGGGTATTTTGTTCGCGTATTAAATTAAATCTTCGTTTTTTGATTTACTAAATTGATTTGTTATCTGGCATTCTATATTTAGTAAATTATTAGTATTTGCTATACAAACTGATTACATTTTAGTGCTTGTTTACATAAAATCAAAACTCTGAATTCCTTCAAAATTCTGAATTTGTGCGTTGTTTTTCATTTGATGAAAAATCATTTTTCGTGATAAACAATGCTATTTTCTGTCAATTTATCATTATTAAGAATCATTAAAAATAACTTTTGAAAAATTAAATTTTCAAAAGTTGAGTAGTAAATGATTATTTGTAAAATCTGCAAAAAAGGTTATTAAGGTACTTGCATGTGCATAAACTTATGACAATTCTTAGAAATTAATATTATAACATAGAATTATAATTTATAAATATTTAACATTTTTATAAAACATGTATTTCTTTTGTCTCTTAATAAAACTCCACTTTGAACTGATGAATTTGTAATTGAAGTTTTGAGAGGAATGTTATAAATTCAAATTTTTAACTTATTATTTTTCTCTCAGTTCTAAATGTTTTAAAGCATACTTAATTAAAATTATAGTTATTTCTCTTCAGAGATAATGGTTTAGAACAGTTTTAACTACACATTTTAAAAATTTATTGTTGTTTTTAATTATTTAAATTTAAAAATGCAAAATGCATTTACACTTTTTGTGATTCACATAATTCTTAAGTTTACATGAAATAATGATTTACTTAGGTCACCTAAATATGATGTAAATCTGAATTTGTTTATTATTAAAGTAAAAAAAAAGTATTAAAGGTGTGAAATCAAATGTTGTGCATATGAATATCTTATGCAAGAAAAGCTGCTTTTATAGTTTTGACAATGAATTATGTTTTGAACAGTAAAAGAAATGACTTTCAATTTCTCAAATGATAAATTAAATTTTATGTTTTTCGCATATATCTAACGAATAAAAACTTAATGTCTAAGAGTCTTGTAATTTTAAATTATGGCTGAAATGATACTTTTGAAACTCTTGACTTACTCGTCAACATCCCTCCTACAATGATGTATCAAAGTTTTACTTGATGCTACTGAACATCATTATAACATTAAGAATCTTAATTGTAATTCTACTAAACATATTAAAACATGTATATGTTAGTATAGAGTAAACACAATAGTGACTTTTGTCATTTATTAGTATATCATTTCAATAATTTTTATGATGTAACTAAGATTTTCGTTTTGAAATCTGTTATTTACTATGTTGGTGACGAATCTTTCAAGAGTAAAATACATTTCAGCTATGATCATTTGTATGCAAAAAGGGTTTCCTTAATTGCTTCAAATATAAATTGCACTTATGAATGTCAGATTAGTGGTAATTTATAAAAACTGTATTTTGAAAGAAATGCAATTTTTGAATGTCACTTGAATCGAAAATTTATTTGAATTTTCCCATTAAAGTTACTATCTTATTTGAACTCTGTGCAAATCTATCCAATTTACTGAAAATTGTAAATTTTATTCAATTTCAGTTCCTATATTTAAATTCTATGTTTTTAAAATTATCTGATTAACGAATGAAATGTTATTTATAGGACAATAGCATAAGTGGGTATATCTCTGAAGTTTATAATCTAGTGTAGATTCAACTGCGAAAGAAAGTTGAATAAAATATCCAGTTTCTAATTTTATTTCTTGTCTGAATAGTTTCAGTAACTTGTTCGCAAGCATGTGCCTATATTTAAGTGCAATATTTTTCTTTTTTAGAATAGCTTATACAATAAGTATTAACCCATGATTGAATTAAGAGTGATGTAATTTACTATTCAAGGAAATGTTTTTTCTTTTTAATTCAACCAAATGAGTTTGAGGTTTATGTTGGGAAGAAAATCCTACTTTATTTTAAATAAAATTATCTTCAGCAAAATGAACCTATATTTTTTAAAATTAGTACACATCTATTGATCTTTTTTAATATCAAAAGAGTAATGTTACCTTACTCTGTAATTTTTTTTTTTTTTTTACTTTATAATTTTTTTAACTCAATGATTTCTGGGGATTTTAACTTAGATATTTTTTAATTTTAAATACCATTTTGAAGGTATAAAAATATACAATAATTTACCAATATAGATATGCTTTTATTTTTGCATTGCCAATGATAAATGTTTGTTGACCATTGGCATTGAATGATGATGAGTAGGATCTTTTTGCTGATGTTATATATTAAATGGATTATTCTTGAATAAAATTAAATTAAATCTGACTTTTTCACCTCCATTTCAATAGTTCCTGAGTAAGAGTATTACTTTTATATTATTTATTAATTTACCTGCATTAAACTGTAATTTCTAATAGAATTTGCTTGAGTATGCAAAAATTGATAGAGTGACAAATGTGTGTGTGTGTCTGAAACAAAGACATACTTTAGCATAAACGCTTAAGAAAAAGATCATATATAAGTTTGAAATTAATAATGAGCTCTTCACTTGTTCAGTAATCTTAATTTTTTAGTATGTTGGGTCAGAACAACTTGACTCAGATGTGTTGAATATGAGAGACATTGTTTCTCATGCTTATAAAGTATTAAAATTCTGAAACTTGTGAATAATTATAGATCTTCATACCATTGTTTGCTGATGGTTAATTACATAACAGCATTGAATACCACACACCTATATATATATATATATACATATATTACTATTGAGTTCAATAATTTATAACATTAGAGAGAAGAGTCAATAGTTGTGAAATAAGTCACAATGTAAAGCACATATAATTTCCAATAAAAAGATTTCATTTAACAATTAACTTACACCACCTATCTGTGAATCTCATTGTGGTTGGAAGTTCTGTTCTATTTCGTATTGAATAACACTACAAGGTTTATACAAATGACTCTCAAGCCTGTTTTTGTGCGATTTTTTTATTTGTGTAGTTTTTGTGCGGTTCATGAAAATTTAAACCAATTTAGAATATAACTGAAGTTATTAATAAAAAATAAGGTTTGATCGCTCATTGCATTTTTCGATTTCTAATACACATTTCATCTCATGTATTGAATCAGCCAATTATATATATTGTACTCTATAATCCCATAATTCAACTGTAGAATTAAAAGAATTTCCTTGTAAGTAAGGTGTGTAATAGCATATTGAAATGGAATTCTTACTTAGCAAAGCAAAAATGCATTGATCATGAATAAACATTGAAAAAATCTGCAGTGCTAATTCAGATTTTCCTAAAACATATTACTTTTGTTTTTTTTTTTTTTCTTATGAGACAGTTGGCGGAGATGCTAGTCTCATACTTTATTTGTTTTAAGAGTAAGTATAAGTCTAAATGTTGGTGTGAAAAGTACGAAGTGTTGTTGCTTTTGTGTTATTCTCTGATCCATATAAGTGATGAGTCAGCTAAATAAAAAGTGATTTATAAAATATATTATGTTTATTTAATTTTTAAATATATTAATCTTTTTCAAAGTATTTCTTAGTTACTTTGTAAGGTTTTAAGTTATTTCCAAAGTGAAACTTATGCCTTAAAATTTTCCAATCCTTCTCCTTTTTAGTGAGGAAATTTCAATTTTATAAATCATGAAAAAATTTATTTAAAAGAATAATTGTAATTTATATCTTAAAAAGTTTACAATATTTTAGAATTTTGGAGAACTTTAAATACTTAAATGAAAACATTTTCCAAATTTTCATCTGTACAAGCTATATCCCTATTATAAAATTAAGTTATTTAATTGGATGATAAAATTTTTAAAAGAAAATTCTTTTCTATTATATATATTTATGACCTATAAGGCATAAATAAATCAATCACAATTTTTTGCTGTTTTTGTCAAGCTCATTAAAAATACATGCTAAATACAGCAAGAAGCACAGATGTGAAGTTTTGCAAATAATATAATTGATTTTATTAAATAAAGTAATAATGAATACAAGTTTTTTTTAAATTTAAAATAAAATGATTAATATTTTTTGTTATCTTTTTTATTTTTCCTCCTGCTGAACAATCTCCCACATGTTACTGCACTTCTTTATTTATCAGTAAGATTCAAGAGCTGTATATATTTTGGTTAATGAATATGTGCATTTATCCAAAACTCATTTCTAATATTAATTAACTAATTTTCAACGACAACAAACAATATATATAGAAACACATACACACACATATATATTTGTATATATATAATTTTATTATTGAAATAAAAATGTGAATTATTTAAACATGTATGTGTAATTACTAAAAAATCAAAAATAAAATTATCAAAATTGTGAAAATATTTAAATTAATTATTTAAAGTTTGTCTATGTAATTTAAAGAAAAAGAAATACTTTTAAAAACAATGGTTTTTTAATTAATTTTTAACATGTATTTCTTTTACAGAACTAGAGCTTCACTGTTAATGCTAAAGTGTGTTTGCAATTTTGCTAAAGTAACATAGAGTAAGTCACTGTGGATTTCTTTGCACTATCTATTTTATTTGTGAAGGTTTAAGGAATTAAATTTTTTCTGACGTAAAATTAATACAAGCACTAATGAAGTGATGAAATAAAGCTATTGTTTTTATAAATATTTTAAGACATGATGAATATCTTTTTTGTTCTGTTACTGTGTAATATTTTTAAACTTTGCTGAAAATTTCAGTTAATTCTAATTTTTATAATATTAAACTGTTAATATGTATGTTTCCATAGTATATTTTGTCTTAACATAGAAATTCTGTTTAGCTTCTTACTTTTTATGAAGAGATTGTAATTAAATTTTCTACAAAATTTTCTTTACAAAAAGTAGCATATTCAACTTACAAATATGTATTTACTTATTCTTATGGAAGTATCTTTAGAGAACCTTTAGAATTCAAAGTGATCCAGTTTCTATAAAATTTTCAAGGAATTTCTCATTTTTCTGTAAGTTAAGTTTACTTACTGAATCTAATTTTCATAAAAATCTAAGATAATAATGATGTATGAAGAAATCTACTGTTTTATTCATTATGAAGTACAAGCAGTAAGTGAGGTTGTTTTTATCCTATTCTATTAATATAATGTTTGTTCTATTTCCAAATCTCAGCTTAAAAATGTAAATAAGTTTATAGCAAAAAACTTAAAATGTTGATGGTAGTATTTTAAATAATTTTGTTGTTAGTTTATTAAGGCATTGACAGTTTTTGATATTCAGCTTACAAAAATTTGCGTGTTTTTCAAATTTATTATAGTTTATTCAAATATACAGTTAATTTTACTTTAATAAAATACAAGAATTATGAACAACATAATTATACAGCTTCAAAACTATTTTAAATGCTTATAAAACTTTTTATATGCTAAAGAAGCCAAATTCTGAAATGATAGACTTGTTTTTTATTCGTAAATTCATAGCCAATCTGAATTGAGTTAACAATTCTGAACAAACCATTCTGAATTGGGTTTAAATAAAATTAAATTCAAAGGTTAATTTATTTTTTACATAATTGTTTTCATTTAACTTATCCTTTAAGAATTTGAGAAGTCAAAATAAAAAGTAAAATCAAAATAAAAAGAAAAGGAATTATTGTAGTAAATATTTATGCTAATTCTTTAAATTTAAAACACTTGTGAATATTTTCTAATCATGAACTTAAAGTAGCTTTATATATATTTATTGAATGATGGGTTATAAAACACATTTAAAGAGTAAAATTTTACTTCCCAAGAAACACTAATTAAATTTTTCCAAGAACTAACTAAGCATACTGTATATTCCTTAATTGCTAACTTTAAATTTTCCCTGTACACTGAAAACCTGCTAATGATCTAGGGCTGTTTTAAGCTATATTAATATTCCCTTCATACATTCTCACAGAGAGCTTTTCATAGATGGTGGGACATATTCCCTTGTCAAAAGGGATGAAATCCAAAATGTTTCTGTGCATCTTCCCCAATATACATGCATTCAAAAAAAATTAATTTTGTCTTTCTTTGTTCAATAGCTGTGATTAAACTTCAGACACTTTATTCCAAAGAGTAATGTCCTGTTAGACCACAGTAAAATTTAATAAATTTTTTAAAACTGTTAAACAATTTAAAATTTGTAAAAAAAATATCATCTATAATTATCTCTCTAAATAAAACTTATTCTTTTTGCAAGCCGAAATTTTGTTTGAAATTGAATCAAAAACGACTGCATGGAATGGAATGAACATTATATCATTCTTTATCTTAGGCTAGTTTAAAAGCAATTTCATTTTGAAATTTTGAATTCAGTTGTTAGAATTTATTCAAAACATAGTTAATACTGGTGTGAACACTCTTTGGAACTGCTTATACTGCGATATAATTTATTTAAGCAGTGGAATATTACGCCGTAGAAATTCTTCAATTTTCATAAATAAAGATGCATGGCTCTTTTCCACGCTTTTAAAATCGTCATCTGTGCATAATTGTTCAAGTTAAAAAAAATATTCCTTTCATTCCGTATTACAAACTCTAATTTTTCTATAAAAATCAAAATGACTTTTTCCTCATCATGAAAAAATTATCATTATTATCAACTATAGCAAACGTGTTTCATTTTTACCATTATAACGTGAACTGTAAAAAGAACAAGTAACACTAGTGATAAGAAACTAAAAGGAATTCTTATCTGCTCATTAATCTTTCTGTTTTTAACACATCTTTATTCAAAACCTGAATCCTTAAGGAAAAGCATATTTGTGAACAGTACTAGGTAAATAGTAACGTAATAGTAATTTTACCTAGGTAAATAGTAATTTTTAATGGTAAATTTTTAACAAAAATTTACATTTCCCTTTGGAAAATACTTATTCATAGAAAGCAGCAGAGTAGGAGAAATAGGGTCAAAAACTTCGTTTCAACAGTTCATGGATTCAACTCCCACCATCGGTTTCAGTCTATAAAAAGTCTGAATATTATTGAATTGTAGGTTTAGGATTATTTAAATGTTATGTGTAAAAAGTAATTGCTAAGCAATAACACAACATAAACATTACATAAAAAACTTGCAAGACGTGTGCTAGTTTCAAAAATAATTAACAAGATAATTTTACTCAAAATTTATTTTTACCATCCATGGAAGCAGATTTGCTTGAGAAAATATTATAGAAGATGTGCCAAATTAATATGGAATAATATTTTTGAAATTTAAATAATATTCTTAAAATTTAAATTATCTATCAATGCCTCCTTGGTAACATGTACAACACTTCGGAATTAAATATACCTGTTCTATCTCACCACACATTCTTAAAAATAATAGTTATTTTAATAGAAAAATACCTGTTGAAATTTCAATATTAAGGAATTCCATATTTCATTGCATTCAGGAAATACTCCAAGTGAAAATTATTATATTCACTTCAAACTTCTTTGGGAAATATTTTCCTATGTAATAAATAAGAATATTCTTCAAATTGCAAATAAAAAGCATATCATAAATATTTATGTTTTATATATAATTGCCTCCTTTGAGTTGCCTGTAAAACTCACGGGAATATATTATGCTTTCTGTATGTTTATTACTCTTATTTAAGTGAAATATAGCTTTTTAAGCAAACAAGGATATTCTTATGTAAGATTAATTACAAAGGAAGTATTTTATATTTCCTTGTTTTCATAGAGTTCTCCCAGTGATGATTAAAAGATTCGCTTGGGAGCTCTTTAGGAAAGATTTTTCACTGTAATATGTAAGAATATTCTTAAAATTTAATATACGGAGAAAATTATAAATAGCTATGTTTTATATGTTATTGCCTCCTTGGAGTTGACCTGTGTAACCGATGGGAATATATTATTTATTTGTATGTTTATTACTCTTATTTAAGTAAAATATTGCTTTTATGCAAACAAGGATATTCTTATGTAAGATTAATTACTAAGGAAGTATTTTATATTTCCTTGTTTTCATAGAGTCCTCCCAGTGATGATTAAAAGATTCGCTTGGGAGCTCTTTAGGAAAGATTTTTCACTGTAATATGTAAGAATATTCTTAAAATTTAATATACAGAGAAAATTATAAATAGCTATGTTTTATATGTTATTGCCTCCTTGGAGTTGACCTGTGTAACCGATGGGAATATATTATTTATTTGTATGTTTATTACTCTTATTTAAGTAAAATATTGCTTTTATGCAAACAAGGATATTCTTATGTAAGATTAATTACTAAGGAAGTATTTTATATTTCCTTGTTTTCATAGAGTCCTCCCAGTGATGATTAAAAGATTCGCTTGGGAGCTCTTTAGGAAAGATTTTTCACTGTAATATGTAAGAATATTCTTAAAATTTAATATACAGAGAAAATTATAAATAGCTATGTTTTATATGTTATTGCCTCCTTGGAGTTGACCTGTGTAACCGATGGGAATATATTATTTATTTGTATGTTTATTACTCTTATTTAAGTAAAATATTGCTTTTATGCAAACAAGGATATTCTTATGTAAGATTAATTACTAAGGAAGTATTTTATATTTCCTTGTTTTCATAGAGTCCTCCCAGTGATGATTAAAAGATTCGCTTGGGAGCTCTTTAGGAAAGATTTTTCACTGTAATATGTAAGAATATTCTTAAAATTTAATATACAGAGAAAATTATAAATAGCTATGTTTTATATGTTATTGCCTCCTTGGAGTTGACCTGTGTAACCGATGGGAATATATTATTTATTTGTATGTTTATTACTCTTATTTAAGTAAAATATTGCTTTTATGCAAACAAGGATATTCTTATGTAAGATTAATTACTAAGGAAGTATTTTATATTTCCTTGTTTTCATAGAGTCCTCCCAGTGATGATTAAAAGATTCGCTTGGGAGCTCTTTAGAAAAGATTTTTCACTGTAATATGTAAGAATATTCTTAAAATTTAATATACAGAGAAAATTATAAATAGCTATGTTTTATATGTTATTGCCTCCTTGGAGTTGACCTGTGTAACCGATGGGAATATATTATTTATTTGTATGTTTATTACTCTTATTTAAGTAAAATATTGCTTTTATGCAAACAAGGATATTCTTATGTAAGATTAATTACTAAGGAAGTATTTTATATTTCCTTGTTTTCATAGAGTCCTCCCAGTGATGATTAAAAGATTCGCTTGGGAGCTCTTTAGAAAAGATTTTTCACTGTAATATGTAAGAATATTCTTAAAATTTAATATACAGAGAAAATTATAAATAGCTATGTTTTATATGTTATTGCCTCCTTGGAGTTGACCTGTGTAACCGATGGGAGATATATTATTTATTTGTATGTTTATTACTCTTATTTAAGTAAAATATTGCTTTTATGCAAACAAGGATATTCTTATGTAAGATTAATTACTAAGGAAGTATTTTATATTTCCTTGTTTTCATAGAGTCCTCCCAGTGATGATTAAAAGATTCGCTTGGGAGCTCTTTAGGAAAGATTTTTCACTGTAATATGTAAGAATATTCTTAAAATTTAATATACAGAGAAAATTATAAATAGCTATGTTTTATATGTTATTGCCTCCTTGGAGTTGACCTGTGTAACCGATGGAGAATATATTATTTATTTGTATGTTTATTACTCTTATTTAAGTAAAATATTGCTTTTATGCAAACAAGGATATTCTTATGTAAGATTAATTACTAAGGAAGTATTTTATATTTCCTTGTTTTCATAGAGTCCTCCCAGTGATGATTAAAAGATTCGCTTGGGAGCTCTTTAGAAAAGATTTTTCACTGTAATATGTAAGAATATTCTTAAAATTTAATATACAGAGAAAATTATAAATAGCTATGTTTTATGTTATCGCCTCCTTGGAGTTGACCTGTATAACCGATGGGAATATATTATGCTTATCTGTATGTTTATTACTCATATTTAAATGTTGGTTAAAAAATTGCTTTTCGTTTGGTTTGGTTTGTTTGTGGTTCAACGGTTATTTTTTGCACACGAGAGATAATTAGACTAGCACCTACAGTTTAAAGTGGATTCCTAACCACTAAATATCCATGCCCAAGGTGGGATTGGAACCCATGAACTGTTGAACTGAAGGCAAAAGCACTAACATAATATTACTTTTAAGTAAGCAAGAATATTCTTAGATTAGTTGAATTACTAAGATAATATCTGTATAGTTTTATATTTACCTGTATTCAGGTAGTCCTTGGAACGATGTTTTTAAGATTCATTTTGGAGCTCCGTAGGAAATTATTTTCAATATAATATTTAAGGATATATGTACAGGGCAATTTTTCTTTATGTAGATATTCCTCATTAAAGCGTAATATTTATTTAAATGTAATTGTATAATATTGTGAATGAAGAAATGTATTATTTATGTAGCTTTATTTTTCATTGCTTCTAATTGAAATCTCTCTCTTGCATCTCTGCGTCCTCTGTATATATATATATATATATATATATATATATATATATATATATATATTTTATATATATATATATATATATATATATATATATATTTAATTTTATCATTAAATAATATTCTTATTTTCAGTTTTATCTGAGAAAATACTATTATATATCCACATTAGCAATATAAAATTTGTATGTTGACATAAATAATCACTAAATCTTTTTGTTTTTTTCCCTAAGATATCAAGAATGTTTTTCTAAAGCTCAAATATATTGTACTTTTTGTTTTATACATATACCGATAAATCATCCCTATGAACATTATTCGCAAGGTAGCTTTGTTGTAAATCTTGTGTAATCTGACTTGTGTAATTTTATATGCAAAAATATAGGATTTGGATAGAAGTTTCTTCTTAAAAAAAGGACTCATAATTTTTACCTATGAGAGCTTTTAGTTTGATTAGTATACCTACAATTTATTTAGTTACGCATGAAGAATATTCCTTTAATTTTGAACTAGATGATATGTCGGTGTGTTTTCTCTTTAAAGAAGAGCTCTGTTTTAATGAAGTTTTCTGCCTGTATTTTTTTTATTTTATCTACATTTTCTATTGTATTCAATTAATTCTTAAAAAATATTTGATTCCTCATTTCAGGGACACAAACCAGTCTTTGTTAAAATCATTCCCATGGAAGTTTGAATATAATAATATAAAAATAACTTTCTTTTATGTGTTTATAAATGTATTTGAATATAGGTTTATTTGCTAAGTATTTTGTTGCAGTCCATGGATACACTCAAACTATATAATATGTATTCAATTTATTTTATCATCAAAGGAAATTGTTTTAATTTTGAACTAGAGGAAATGTTCATTTATTTTCTTGTTAAAAATATCTGAATGAGAATAAAAAGATTCGACCATTTTATTTTTCTAAAATATGTATCAAGAATATTTTTCTTAAATTCTAATAACTTTGTGTGGTACACTGATGCACATATTGCACATTCCCCCTTGAGATAATTCTTATGCTCATGATCTTATAATGTGCATGAAAAATAACTGTCTATTATTATACGTGGAGATGTATTATATATTTGCATATAATTTTTTAATGCGTAGGCAGATAATTGTAATCCAGGAGAGATTTCATGCTATGTTATACGAATTTAATTTATCCCATTTCACAGTATATCCGTAAATTTGAAGAAGTGAAGGTGTCTTTCTTTTGTCATTTTCAAACAAAAATGAAGTTATTAATAAGATTGCCCTGAAGTTTTGTAATTTTTTCTGAAATATCATGGATATTTCTTTTTAAATTTCTATTCATTCTTTTCTATGCAGCCAATTTTAATTGCAATCCTAGACAATAATTTTTCAAATAGATAGAATTAGGTTTCTACTTATGCAAATAAAATGATATTTAGTTGCATAATACATGCATGTTAGATGTCAGCAATTCATTTGAAATAATAAATAAATTTGGGAGCATTTTTTCTGCCTTGAAATTTTTAGAGGCAATATTAGAAATAATTGCATATTCTCCTCCGAGCCTTTGAATATTTCTGCCCATTTGTTTACTTAAAAATTGCTTTGTCTTGCATAATCTTCTCCTTAAAATAACGAAAAATAATTTTCGCGTATATGATTTCGTAGTTTTGAATCTGTATGTGGTACAATTTCTTAATTATTCCCACTCAATATATAGCATTGAATATTACGTAACTAAGCAACTGTATTATATAAAATACAGTATAACTTCTTGATATATAATTTTATTAATTATTATTTTATCTTTACTAACGCGAATTTTAGTCGTTCTTTTACATTTACTGATTCATTTTAGTGCTGTGTCATTAAGCTGATAAAAATTGCAACCTCATTCCCTCTATTCACCAAACTAGTCTTTATAAATCAACATTAAATTTGATAAGTTTTACAATATATTTGTATTTAGTAAAAAACTAAAACAAAGCATTTTATTATGATGGATTTTTTTTTATTGAGTAGAAGTGTAGATGTGTTTTCAATAACCTAGGTTTGGAAGATCAGGTAGATGGCTATTTTTTTCTTTTTGTTGAAAATTATTATTATAAAACTTATTTTTACTTTTTAGCTCATATTAACAATTTTTTAGTCTCGCTTTCAATCATTTGTCATGTTGAATAGACACATCAATTAAGTTTTTTGAATTCATTCGACTGTGTGTACTTAAATATCATTTAAGAGCACATTCATTTATTATAAGAAACAAAGCTGGATCAAAATATTTTCTTCCTTTCCCATTTTAATTCCAAACAAAATAAATAATTTTAAATGAAGACGCTAATTTTTTTTTATTAATTATTTTACAATGAAAATTTTTTTCTTAAAGATTTCAATAACGGTAAAAGTTTTTTAAATATTTATTCATAAGTGTTGAAGATAAAATAAAGTAATCAAATATTTAAGAAATATTGAAATATGTATATTGAATATTTAAATTAAACTTAATTATTTCGAGATTACCATGGAAGATAATATGAGTAAATTAATTTGAATTTAAATTTATCATGCTCCTGCCGAATAATTTTAGATTTAACATAGAAGGCCTGGGGCCCACAATGGTCTGTCAGTCCAGTATTATTGATGCAAAATTTTTATAAAGTTATTTTTCTGAGTTAATCTGTAAATATTTCATATGAGCTTTCCAAAAACTTACTTAAAATTAGGAAAAATGTATGTGTTTTCCTGATAACATTTTTACTTCTTGAAAATCGATGCATTTATTATCTTCAATAATTTAAAATTGACACGTTCAATAACATCTCATTTTTTATTGAATCAATCACGAAGCTCTTAAAGAGATGTAGGATATTCATATGATTGATATATATTGTTGATAAATGTTGTAGTATTCTTAAAAACGATATTTATTGATAAATTTTAATTCCATTAATTTTTTTTATTCTGTATTAAAATTATAATGACATTATGCGTATTTTCTTAATTATATGTTTAGTTGTTGTGGTACCACTTACAAATTAATTTTGGATTTATTGAATATTTAATATCTTTCAGATCTGTGATATAATTTCCCACATGTAAACATTTTGTGCACAGCTGCTATTCCTTTTTGCAAATTAACTTTCATCATTCTATAAATAGTATATACTTAACACCTATAGTTAATTATTGGAAAAGTTTATCTGCTATATTTTGCCATTCATTTTTTAATGGGCTTTTATTCTTTGGTATGTATATTTCAAAGATAATATTGATATTTATTCCTTTAAGTAAAAAAAATCTGAGTATGCAATCGGTTTTGGTTTTTTTTAAATTTTATTTTATTGACAGTTTTTAAAGAACATCTATTAAATAAACAAATTACTTAATTAATAATTTATTTCGGTTTCATGTATTAATCTTTTCCACAAATATATTTTGATAGTCTTTACTGTTGAACATTGTAAAGTTTATTTTTTCTTATTTACAGAACGTGTTCACTACTTGCATAGTTTAAGCATTTTTGTTGACACTATAGTAGCATGTTTATTGTCTTATAAATGCTAACATTAATTTTTTTCAATTTTTTCCTTTCATGTTTCATGGGGTGAGACTTCTGGGCACCACAGAACCTTTCTAGAGCGGCTGTGAAAGGAAATCTCGTAAGTGACTTTACAACCTTTTTTTTTTTTTCGTTTTTAGAATCAAATTTTTTTTATAATTCAACAATTTAAATAGGCATATTGTCAATGTGTTACATTCTCTGTCTTACTGCGAGAATTATTAAATTTTTCTTAAAAAAAATCGATAGTAATCATGTAATTATAAATTTTTCATAAAAATATTTAATTTGCATATAAATATTATATTATTTTCTGATTAAGTATCAATACTTTTTAAACATAATTTTTTTTACAAAAATATCAATTTATTTTGACTGAATTCTTTATCATTTAAATAAATTATTTAAGTGTTATACTGGATGAAGTTATATATCAATAATTTCATTGTTTTTAAAATCATTGGTAAAATTATTTTCTACATTAATAATTCTATACATGCAAGCCTTGATTGCCAAATGCATTAACTTAACAAAAAAGATGAGAAACATGATAAAATAGTTTATATTTCTTCTAAAATCCCCTTTTAATTAAAAATTTAAAAATATTCTGTATATGTATTTTGATCTAACAATATTCAAAAATTGTTAAAGTAAATATCATTTGAGTAATTGTTATTATCCATAATTTTTTGTGATTTAAATGAGTAAATTCTTTTGGTATATGAAAAAAAAATGATAAATTCAAATTCAGTCTGCAAGAAAATTCCATTATTTAACTGTTTTATCAGGGGATTTATCTTGTTTAAGTAAACACGCACAGGAGTCACAATCCTTGAGTCCCCGGTGATCTGTCCTCTTCTTCTCTTTTCTCTTCTGCTTTTTCTACTTCTTCTCCTTCGTTGTGGATGCCCCGCAAGATGTTGAGAGTTTCTCTTGAGTAGCTATCGCCGTTCTGTTACTATTAGATTCTTTTGGGGACTAAATTACCCTCGTGTTTGCCGTTCGTGGAGACCCATGTCCATGGAAAGGAAGATCCTAGTAATTGAGGCTCCAGAGACCCAACACCACTTTGTTTTTTTCTTCATGTAAATAGGAGATGTGTCATGATTCTCAACACATCAATCGGCTTTATAGATCAAGCGATCAGTACTTTTACTGGATGACTCGTTAAGGGTGGAGGTCGTCTCAAAGATGTACTGTGAACTTATAGGACCTGGCTAGCACTGGTGCAACTAGTCTACATCGCTTTGTTGGACTCGATGGTGGATGGTGTCGTCAGGTATCGAAATATATGACACAATTTTCATGGAGAAAAAATATTCCATTGTCACAGGGGAGCATCTTTTGGAAAAAATTAATACTAAATTTTTTGTTATTCACAAAAGTAAACTTCCTGGTGCAGCAAATTGAATGGTAAATATTGCGGGTACTAATATCTTACATCTTAACTTTCCAGTGAATTAAAGCTTCATAGCTTGAACCAGTAGAATTGTTAGTTCTTGGCTTTAGATTCAATTTAAATCTTGATCTTTAAGGATTAAAGTGATTTGGAATCCACTTTAAACGATAAATACCCATTTAATTGGTCCTCGTTTGCAAAGACCAGTGTAGTGAAAAAATATTAAATTCTAGAATTACATTAGTTTTTATATACTTCATAAGATATGTTTATATAAGCCTTATATAAACTATATATAATTCTTAAACTTTTGTAATTCACGACCCCATTTATGATTGCGAGTTTCTTGACGACCCCATACAAATATAAAAGAAAAATAAATTAATATTTTTTGATGATTTATTTATTAGGTAACAATATACATATAAAAATATATAAGTTTAAAATTCGTTTTGAAACATACAAAAATCTAAAATTAAAAATTGCACAAAAAATTATAAAATTGTATTTATTATAGTTTCAAAAATAAAAGTGGATTCTGACCGTCTTAATTCTCTCGAATATATTCAAGTAGTTGCGTGGTATTAAAATTAATTATAAATAAATTAAAGTATAAGGTAAATTAAAGTATAAGTTAAAAATTTAATGAGATGGATGTGCCTGTTTTTCATTGCATAACAAATCAAATCTTGGTGGAATGTTTGAAACTGCTGGACGTAAGACCTCTTCAACATTTTTTAACGCTGAACGATATTAGGATTTAATATGTGTTAAAGCTGAGAAAGTAACTTCACATAAATATGTGGTGTTGAATGGCAGAAGTACATTTAACGCCATATCAGCGATTGTGGGAAATTCAGTTCTAGTTCCGATCCAGAATTCAGTCAAGGGCTTTTTTTGAAATTGTAGTTTTAAGTTTGAGTCACTCGAAAGCTCAGCAAATTCCTCTTGAGCTTTAAGTGGCAGGTGATCAATCTCACTCAAGCCAATCCAAAACGGCTTTTGAATCCAAACTATTTTTTGGAAATCAATATTTAATATAAAATATGTCCGGAACTGTATTTCTAGCGCTTTTAAGTGATCTACAATAGTTTTTGCAATAAAAGTTTTACAATGAATTTTCTCGATTACAAAATTGTCAACACTGAAAAACATTTCGAACGAATTTTTTCGACCCTACTTTTCCAAATGTTGATCTTTTTAATAAAACTTTCAATTTTATCATTTGAAGTAAATATATCGCAATTTTTTCCTTGAAGAGACAAGTTAAGATCGTTTAACTTCGCAGAAATATCCGACAAATAACACAGCTTGGATAGCCATAAGTCATTTTGAAAAAAGCAGCAAGTTCACATTTTCGTTCGGTTAAAAATATTTCGATCTCGTCCTTTAATAACAATAATCTTCTTAAACTTTGACCTCTTGACAACCATCTTACTTCTGCATGTAATAACAAAGTTGTGTAGTTGGAATCCGTATCCTTACAGATATTTGAAAATAAGCGACTGTTAAGGGCGTGGCTCTTAATAAAATTTATGATCTTAACAGCATCTTGATGCACATCGTTCAATTCTGGTGCTAATTTTTTTGCTGCAAGAGCCTCTCGGTGAATAAGGCAGTGAGTAAAAGTTATATGATCATAATGAGCAGCTTGAAAAAATGATTTAAAACCAATATTTTTGCCTGTCATCGCTCTTTCACCATCTGTGCATATTCCACAGCAATTTTTCCATTCTAAACCTTCTGCTTTTAAAAATTCGTTGTTGATGATATTTCTCAGGATCATTTCGGTTTTACGGTTTGTACCTGCATTTCTATTAAGAGTATTATAATACTCTTAATAGAAATGCAGGTACAAACAATCTTTCCGAACTAGAAGATTTTATGATATATTTATCTACGATAATCGTTATTTTATCTTTATAACAATTATTTTACAAGTTAAAAAACATTTTCTGTTAAATTGTATTTCTATCTCTCGCGACCCCAGAATTTGGCAAACTTGACGAGCTTTCTATTTAAAAAAAATTGTTAAATACTAACCCTCCCTGATATACAAAATATCTAAAAGTTACTGGACGAAGAAAATCCATTTGCAACGATTAGATTTCGTCTAACAATTGCAAATGGAATCCCTTTCCTCGCTCCACTGAAAGCCAAGCTGACAATCATACGGTTAGCTTTCTGGCCTTCGTTTCAACGGTTCGTGTGATAGATTTACAAAATAATTTTGGGAAAATGACTGATGTGCATATGTGAACCCTTAAAACCAGCAACAGAAATGTTCATTGCAAAATAGTACAGTGAAATCTTATTTTCCTCCTCTACAGTGATATCATAACCAGGTCGAATGATGGATTTTTTGTCTCTCAATGTTGAATTATGGTGCGATCTTGCTGCGCATCCGTATAATTCTGATTAAAGTTATAATGTAGCAGTATTATTTAGGTTAGATGGCAAAAATATTGCTTAATGTTTCAAATCACTGTTTTTATACTGTAAGGAAAATAATATATATATAAAAGGAGCTCTTTGAGGCCTTTTATTACCGCATTGGACACTCGGTTTACAATAAAATTCAACAAAAAAATGACTTGAAAGTTATTCTTAGTTTTTTTATGACATGTGTATTTAATTAATAGTGCACTATTCATGTCACACGACATGTGCATTTAATTAATGTTGGCCATAAGTTTTTTGTTACATGATTGGTGTTTGTGAGTATTTATTATTAATATGCCCTACCATACGAAAAAAAAGGTTTACCTTAATAACTATTTCCGATTTCATGAGGCGGAATACTTTATATTTCATCGTATGAGTTTAGGTCAAAACGATTGAAGTGACTGCGTAATGTCACACTACAATCCTTATATGTAGAAACGAAATTTACCAATTTACCAACGTTGTATGATAAATAAAAAGCGAGAGCATTACACAGTCGTTTTCTTTTATTTTCAACTGACTTTTGAAATGGGTTGCTGAGTGCAAAAGAGCACTATTCAAGGATCCAGAACCTCTGTCGATGCCCTTTCTGCTTTCAGTTGCGGGTCTGTCCGGTGCTGATAAGTTGAAATGGGTTGCTAAGTGCAAAAGAGCTCTATTCAAGGATCCAGAACCTCTGTAGATGCCCTTTCTGCTTTCAGTTGCGGGTCTGTCCGGTGCTGATAAGTTGTGCATTTTTCAGTTAATCTGATTGAAATGCATGAAAAAGTTCAGGGTACCGAAAGCAAATGATTTTTTAAAATAGATTCTCGTTTATCGAAAGTATAATAATTCAGAAATTATTTTGTTACTTATTTTTCCTGCATATTGTACATAAGAAAAGCTGCATGATGGAGACTATATACATATATATATATATATATATATATATATATATATATATATATATATATATATATATATATATATATATTTCATTTATTTTAATTAGAGATTGCAATATCAGAATTAACGTTCAATAGCGGTATTTTTCTGGTCTTAATACCTAAATACCAGTTGTAATACCGTTAATGGGAATATTAGAAAAGAAGGAAAATGCACGTTTCTTTGGTTCATTTTCCAGTTTTATTAGAGGAGAATAAATATCACAAAAAATCATTTCCAGCTTATAATTTATAACAATTTATAAAGAATCACAAAAAAATAAAGAAGCAAGAAACATCTTATATATTTAAATTACAAAATAAATTTAAATATCATTATTTATTCTGTGGCACTATTAAAAAATTTTTAAATGTATTCTTAAGAAATATAATTCTGCAATTGTACAGTTATTAAGCCTGGAACATAATGTTGTGCAAAAATTACCAGCTGTCAAAAACTAAACTAGTTGGTTGTATTGTTGTTAGCAATACGCGATATACTTTTTCTAAAAATTTAAAATGCCTCATCTTCAAATGAATCGATTCTTGTCAAGTGGTTTTGAGTATGTATAACTGATTTCGAATGGAATTTTCAGTTAAAAACCCTTCCATCATTTGGACTGAACTGTGTTTTAGAATCTAATATTATTATATGTTCTATTTTAGAGTTTCAATTAACATATATTTTTTAATGAGACATTTGTTGTTAGAGGAAAATTTAAATATCTTAACAATATTTTGAAGTTTATTCGTTATAGAAAGCAATTCTTCATGCGTTAATATTTAATTCTCATTCACAATATCTTTTTCAACAATTACATTGTCATTAGCTTCATTGTCAGTATCACTCTCACTCTCTTCAAAGTCAGAATGAGAAGTTTCTTTACCAACAGCATTTATGTTCTTCTATTCTTTATTTTTTTGGTATAATACATCTTTTACTCCCATTTGAATTCCATGACCATAGCATAATTGCTGATTTGCAACAATCAACTTTCTAACCTTTTCATGGATATATTTTATAGATACAATACTTTCTTTCAAGTTTAACCCATATTTCCCTAATTTAGATTTAAGTACTTTCGAATATTTTTCGGCTGTAATGTTTTGTTAGATATATATAAGACTTACATTCAAAATTTTTTTCTGAATGTATATTTATATTTAAATAGCGCCTATTTCTTATACTTACCCATTCGTTAAATCTAAGACTCAATTTCTCACCATTAAATTTTAATATCTTCTTTTTTTAACTTTTATTTATCTTATTGACTTTTATATTTTATTTTTAACTATATATTTATCTTAATTTAACTAATTTTATTTATTTCATTTAACTTTTACTTTAAGCAATTGCGAACATCCTTACTGTAGTTTATAACATTCTTCTTATAATGATAATCGATGTTGGTAAATTTTTAAAACCTTTTCCAAATAATGATTTAAAAAAATGTTTCAGTAGAGGTGCAAAACACTCGAGATTCTGTTATTTACTTATAATTTCATTCAGTCTTTCTTTTTAAAAAAATCTAAAATCCCTTAGAAAATGCGCTTAGACTTGTATCTTCATCTCAATTAGAATTTCCATTCTTTAATAATGCCAGGATTGTCTTCGACAGCTTCGGAGGCATTAAGGGTTTTTGCACGTATTCCATGGACACGATATCATATCATCATCTTTAATATTTCTTATTTATTTTAAATATTGAAAAATGGTATTTTAAATATGTGAATAAAATTTCACTTTTCCTAACACACAAGACCCCATCCCTCATTCAGTAGAACTTCAAAAAATTGTTTTCAAGCAATTTTTCAGGAATTTTCGCTTGATGATATAGAATTCCTCGGCGTCGAGTTTGCCCTTAAATTTCTTCCCATAATTGTTCGCCACAAGTACCGACATTTTTTTTCAGTCGTAAATGGTATATAAAATGGATCTGCTCGGAAGCTATACTGTGCCCTTCATCACAACAACATTCAAAACTATATATTATTGATATAAGACTTTTTTCTTTAAGAGAGGTTCAAGGCAATTAAATGTGTTGTCTTTCGAGCTGTTTTTATAGCCCACAACAAACCGAATGTCGCTATCAACAAAAAAGTCTCTTTTTCTTGCTCATGCTCATTAATAGCTACCCATTTTACTCATGCGCAAACGATTGTAGCAAAGCTTGCGAAGATAGTTTCTTGTGTGTTGTAAAAAAATGTCAGAGCCATTTTCGCAGGCAGAATCTCTGCCATTCTCGTTTTTTTTATCTCCGTTATTTGTGAAATATAGTGAGGCAAAACGCACAAACATCGTACTATATTTTTTTCTAACATCAGGAATCTCTATCACGTTACGAGTAACAATGCAGGTGATTATGTTCATAGTTCACTAGTCGTTTCTTAATATGTCCACATCCCGATCATAAGAAAATATTACAAAATTGTATGCAGTGTCCGACATCATTGTACTGCAAGCTATAGATTCGTGATGCATTACGCTATTTGTCTATTATGAAACTTCCGCTTCTTGAATCGTGATCCAAACTAAGAATTACGAAATACTTGCACGAGTTAATGTGATGTGTCCCGGAATGTGATTCCGCATTCTTCATAATTCCACCCCCTATCGAAATTCACAATGCAAGTGGCATTCATCTTCTATGAAGTCTGCCGAATGGAAATGGAGCAGATACCTAATATAGAAAACTTCCCGGACGTGAATAATATCTTATTACGCAATTGAGGTGACTTACACTCTGATAGAAGCAAAATTTTTCGGGTTTAATTCCAATTTTTGCCACAAAACAATTGATTTATATAATACTTTGGTAGGTACTTGAGAAATTTTCTTCATTGGGATAATTTATTTGCTGTCCCCATTCGATAGACATAGTACAAATCAGCAAAATGTGGATCCACCTTTCATGCAAAGTGTATCATTTTTTTGCAAAATCATCATCGAACATAATAACCTCCATAAATTTGTCGCTCCATTCCATGCATTACATGGGGCATGAAAATGCAAATACATATATGAATCCACTTTGCTTGTAAGATTTTTTTTTTCAGATTCAGGATTTTTTTGTAGGGAAATGGCATTTATAAATTTAATTTTTTACAACTTATAGCCGAGAAAACAATTAGCATCTCTCTGGAAGGCATTTTTTTTCTCATTTTTTATTTCGAAACGTTAAATCCATTTCCAGTAAAATTCAAAGGTGATACCAATGCTTATAATTTTTTTACTATTACTTTTAAAAAAATATTGGGATTTTGATTGACAGAAATGGGAAGCTGGAAACATGCCACAATATATTTTTCTTTTTATTCGAATAGTCTTCACTACTTCCAAATAATCTTCTGAAAAATATATATTTCTAAAGAACCTCTTAATCAAACAAATAAATTCAGTATAAATTTATTCGAGAATGAAAGATTCTCTTAAACATCGCTGAGAAGAGTAGAACTCTTTCAGAATGTTCAGAATGAAGAAAATGACTACTTTCAATATTAAATATTATTAAAACAAACTTCGGGTGCATGTGTTCTATTTTAGTTTTTTAACATTACTCATTTATTTACTAGATTCATTAGTTTCATTTTCCTTTATTCAATCAGTAAATTATGTCAGTGAAATGTTCTATAATATTATATCTTATCCAAAATTTTCATATTATTTAATTTCCTTAATCAAACATTTAAAGTGCAAGAGATAAATTTACTTTATCAAACAAAAAATGAAATTAGAAAAATTTTTTTTAAATGAAATTGATTTTTGTTTTATAAATAATATTTATGCATTAAGTCAAATAATTAAAAATGCTTCTTTTTATACCATACATATTAAAAATGAATTATTAAAAATTTCATTCCAATATATCAAAACAAGATACCAGGTGTATGCATATCAAATGAGACGATTGCTAACAGATGTCGCCACGCATATATG
Source organism: Latrodectus hesperus (assembly GCA_037975125.1). Taxonomy (NCBI): domain Eukaryota; kingdom Metazoa; phylum Arthropoda; class Arachnida; order Araneae; family Theridiidae; genus Latrodectus; species Latrodectus hesperus. The sequence goes on from JAJQOW010000173.1 coordinate 113,802, forward strand.
CAAACATTACGAAACCATGACACGTGATTTTTTTATAGTTTGACCTTTGATACTCACGTTTAGTTTACATTTGTACGAGTTTCAGCGTGCATTGTTTTTTTTTTTTTTTTTTTTACTGTGCTGAAAATGTCAAATTTTATGTCTTCCGACCACGATTTGCGGACAGCATTAATTTTTTGTTACCATCTGAAGAAAAATGCTGCCGAATCGCATCAAATGCTTGTAGAAGCATACGGTGGCAATGCTCTGAGCCGTACGCAGTGCTACAGGTGGTTTGAAAAGTTTCAAAATGGTGATTTCGATGTGAGAAACGAGGAGCGTGGCAGACCAGCAAAAAAATTTGAAGATGCTGAATTGCAAGCATTACTCGATGAAGATGATGGCCAAACGCAAGAACATCTTGCAGAACAATTGAATGTTGACCAGAGCACTGTTTCCCATCGTCTCAAAGCAATGGGCAAGATAATAAAGGTCGGTAGATAGGTACCACAAGAGCTAACGGACCATCAGCAGGAAAACAGAAAAATCGTGTGCGAAATGTTGCTTTCCCTTACAAACGCAAGTCATATCTCCATCGTATTGTGACTGGCGATGAAAAATGGATTTATTTTGAGAATCCTAAGAGTAAAATCTACCGCAAGGCTGAATTGCTTCTTTCGCAAGACAATGCTGTATATTTTTTGGGAACAGGAGGGGCCAATGTATTATGAGCTTCTCAAACCCGGCGAAACCGTTAATACTGATCGCTACAAGCAACAATTACTTGATTTAAACTCTAACAAAAAAAAAACGTTCAACTCAAAAAACGCGGGCAATACAAGAAACGGCAGCACAAAGTGATTTTCCTTGATGACAATGCACGTAACCACCGTGCTAAACCGACGAAGGATCCCTTAGTGCATGCCGCTTATTCGCCAGACTTGGCTCCTTCCGATTACCACCTATTTACCGCCCCTTGTCTAGTGGTCAGTGTGCCTGACTGCGGATAAGGAGATCATGGGTTCGAATCCCGGTTCGGGCATGGATGTACTTCTCTCTCTATCTATCTTGTCTTTGTCCTTTCCTTGCATGAAAAAGGTGTGAATGGTTGCCTACCCTATAAACGGGTCCCTATGGCATGTGTGTAGAGCAAAGTCGTACTTTCACCTTCATGGTGCTCTTATTAAAAACGAAAGACGCTCCCAATTGACTTAAATTTGCATAGCCAAGGCATAGCGAGCTTGGCTTGTCCAAGTGTCATTAGTAACAACAACAACAAACTATTATTTTCCCCCTCAAGTCCTGCACGTCGCCTCAAAGTCGGCGAGGGGGTGTACCTGGGCGGAACGGGTGAAGTACGTCGGGAGAGAATTCTCCTGGCAGGGTCCCCCATGACGTGAAGGCCGTTCCATTACGCTCAGCCAAGATGTGCAGGCAATGAAGCATAGACAGACTTCTACCTTTGGATTGTCCATGGGTGCTTCAGACCTCGGTCCAACAGAAACTGCACATTACCTCCTCCATTTTAGTGGCAATGCGACCGCGGATCGATTGGCCAAAGAGGGCAGTGAGGAAGATACGCCCACTGATTCATCAATTACATATCAGGAACTTTACTCTAATGAAAAATCTAGACTTAATTCAATCTGGCAAATTCCACCCACACAATAATGGTACTCTGGAACATCTCCTGGAACTCTTCTGGATACAAAATGTGACCGAATATCTCAGACTGCCTTGGCCAGATTCTCAAGTGGACATCTAAAATGTTTATCGTTTGAACGTGGTACAAAAATGTATCCCACTTGTAAAAAATGCTGTGAACATCCAGCCTCACCGAATCATATTCTGGATTGCGTTGGACTTTCCCGGAAGGATTTATCCTCAAATCCCTTGCTAGTCATTGACTTTCTAACTGTGAACAATTTAATGGAGTTGATCTGACCAATGTCAGATCTTTAAAGAGGATAAGCCAACAACAACACCTATTTGCATCATTAGGACACGCATTGGCTGACCAGCGCTTCACTTCTTACGAAAACGTCAAATCTTGGCTTGATGACTGGCTGGCCTCAAAAGACCGATCGTGTTTTAGGCGAGGTATTCACAAATTGGCCTAAAGATGGTATAAATGTGTAGCTAGCAATGAATATTATTTCGAATTAAGAAATATTAACAGTTTTCACAAATTTATTGTTTTTTTTTTAATTTTATTATTTTTATTTTAACAATCGTCCCATATCATTCGCATACACCTGGTATTAAGATCACCAATGTGAACCAATAAGACTTCATTTCCTTATAATAAATGATTTGAACACTTATCACCCTAATTTTAGATATATTAGCATAACATTCAAATTGTTTATATTGCTGTAGGTTAAATTATTGCCAACAACCATGTATAATTTTAAAACTTTTTATATATATGTAGAGCTATGTCACTCGTTCCTCCTTTAATCCTTGCATAAATTCTTCAGGCATCCTGACTGTAATTCAAACAAAATTCATTCAAATCATACCGACATAACAACCATATATTTGGTGTCTTCGGTTCAATAGTTCTTAAGTTCGGTTCCCCAATTCAAGTGTGGATATTTATAGTGGTTCGGAATCCAAACTATTTGTCCCGATTTGTCTAATTGATTGATGAGCGACATCAAATAAATCATTCAAAGCAAAATGATAGTGATAATCTAAACAATTTTCCTTTTCAGAAATATAAGGAAAATCCTTTCAGCCCAATATTTGAAGTAGAATTAATTTGAATAATTTATTTTATATTTTAACTCGGGTACATATTAAAAGGAAGAACAGTTTTGTGATCAACAAGCTTACCAAAAAATTCTTTTCTAAAAAATTAATATAAACTACAGTTCTCACATGAACCCCAATATTTAGTCTCATGCTATTAAAAAAAGGAAATATTAGATGAACTTCAATCAGAACTAAATGCTTATAAACAAGTACATGAAAGCTGATGTTATGTTGACGAGACGTGTGGAAGCGTAGACTGTATAAAAAAATTGAAGGAAACGAAGTATCAGGAAATCACAATTTATCATATTTTTAAATCATCTGAAAAATAAAAGTCTGACATTTCATACGATCCATTTCGAATACCAAAAGTAATTTCTTGTTTATTATTGTGTATCATAATAAGTTCGTTAAAAATTGAGAGGGATGTTTTTTTATGTTTCCCTAGAGATTTTGAAAAGATTTTGGATTATCATTTTTTTGTGCAAATCCTTATAAGACTCAACAAAGTGACATGAATAACAAATTAATAGCTCCTGAAAATAATGGTTGACTTGAGCTATTGAAAACGTCTGATGGCAGCAGCATTCTCTGAAGATAGGCATTTATTTTGCTCTGCTGCATGCATAAAGTATTTGAAAAAATATAGAGTAAAGACTAATAATTTTTTGTTTGCGCCAACTGTATCCAAACTATCTTGTTTGTCACATACATAATATTAAAATTATTACACATACGTAATTATAACAAAGCAATCTCAACAGTAATTGTCGGAATATATTCAAGTTACAATCATTGATTGCAGAATACAATCAATTACTGGAGTTTGTAATATTTTAAAAACAAGTATGAATTGTAATTATAAATTGGGAAAATATTGGGAAATCATTTGCAATGGATATAATGAGATTGTGATCCTGTTGAGTGAAGAAGGTAATTGTGTTAAGACAGCCTCTACAACTTGATAGTATGTATTAACTTGATCTGGTAAATGTAGTTTTCTCCAAAACTTAATAAGAGATGCAAGAAATTTTGTACCATCTTTTAGTTTAAACATGACTGCTCCCTTCTAGTTATTTCATATCATATCTATAACTTTAGACAGCTGAAAATTTGATCATAAATACATAATTCTAAGATGGCTCCTTAAATTTGAAAATCTTTATACTTTTAAAACTAGGCTAAAATAATTTACTATTTTTGAGACCTCACTTCTCCATTTAAAATAATTCAATTGCTGTCCCTACCTTTTATTGACTTGTCTATCAGATTTCTCATTTGTCTGTAAATATCTTTTGGGATAAGTTGCAGTACCAACACGTTTTATTCTACTTAGCCCAGAGTTGAGTTCTATCAGTTTGGTAGAAGCAGTCGGGTTAGAGTTTTCATAATTTAGAAACAGGGATCCAGTATAAGACTCTACTGCAATCTGCCACTCCCAGATATTCGTTTCACATGGAAAACATTGTGACCGCATCATATTCAACATGATCTTAGTGAACACGAATGCTGTTAGGTTATGTCAGGATTCGAACTTAATTCCTTTTGATAATGAAAATGATTTCGAAACCAACTAGGCTACCCAGGCATTCTTGGGATATGTGCATTTTTTTCTTGGTTTCCATCTTCGATTCATGGATCATCATTTTTTTTTAAAGTCTATTCGCTATGTATATCCATAAGTCTTTCAAGGATGAAGTTTCAGTTTATTCATTAAGGGGTGTCAATAAGACATCGAGCATGATGCAGCATAGCTAAAAATAAAAATAGAAGGTTAAGATTGTTATGATATAAGATATCAGAATTGTTTCATGGCTTTGATTGGAAGTTTAACAGCATAGTCATGTTAATCTTAATGCACTGATGTACCAGATTAATGTATCAGTAGTTCCTATGGTAACGTTGTAAAGTGAATTTGTGGAAGCTTAACGATAAATGCGTTTAATATAAATAGCCCTATAGTATTATCAGTGTAAATACTAAAGCTCTGTGTCAGATGAATTGCCAACACAATTATGTTTAGTTATTGCAATAATTTCCCTTTATTATCTTAACTTTCCAATTCTAGTATTCATATAATCATGATAAGAATTAGAATATCGGTTTTGACACATAAACATATGTTCATACTATTTCATTTAAATTTCTTCATCAGTACCTTCGTTAAACTCGCCTTTTATATAAAAAAATGTTAAAAAGGACTTATTTTATTATACCAGCATACTTCCCTTGTTACCAATTAGTGGAAGCATCCGCATGGAAACTGTATTAATTTAGAAGCAGGGATCAAGCAGAAGACCCCTAATACTTGCCATACCACCGTCAAAGGTATCATCTCATTTACAGGATATTGTGGCCATGATCAATTCAACGTGCACAAACTGTATTTGGTGAACACGATGGATCTTCGGTTAGGCCAGGTTTTGAAGCAGGTCCTTGCTGCAAAGCATTTTGGTTTTAGAAATGTTTGTCCCAAAGAAACATATAATTAGTCTGAGCCAAATCTAGTGAACAAGAGTGGTGAGGAAGAAGCTCATCCCCCAACTACTGGATTTTTGTCGCCTATAAATGGAGATTTCTGGTTGCGGTCCTTTTGCAAGAGTATAGGATCTAACTATTCAACTAATGGTGGGTGTTTCTTGTTAAATTTCTGGTGGCATAAATCTACGTGATGACGGTACACCTCCGTGTTAATGGTACGGTCACGCGGGAGAAAATCTTGAGGGACCACAGTCTTGGTCTACCAGACGGAGACTAAAACCTTCTGTGAATGTAGCTTTGGTTTTTCGATTTTGCTGGAATGCAGATGCTAAGCTTTGTGCTTGCTATTGTCGTACAGAACCCATTTTTCATCTACAGCCAGGATACGGAGTAAAAATGACTCTCCAATCTCGCGCATCTGTAAAGAACGTCTCCAAGCAGTGCTGATGTTGCTTTTCCGTTAGGTCATGTGGTACTCATGTTTTGACCGCTTCAACCATGCTCATTGCAGCTAAATGTCGAGCGATTGTCTTTGATGCTATGGAGAGTTCGTCTCCGAGCAGTCGTTCCATTGATGTTAGGTGGGTCTTTTCTTTCATCTTTAAATATTTAACATCAGAATGTACTCAGGACAACCGGCTCTGGTTTAGGCTCGATCACCTTATCACTGGTAAGGAACTGTGCGAATCAATCGTCCGCTCACTTGTGTTACCAGCATTCTATGTTGATGATGCACGCTGTTGCTGCCTCAGGATGTCCAATCCGGAACTCATGCTATATATCACGATGTGCGCATCTCGTTGTTCCATCACGCCCTTCCGTGATTCTGGTAGGTGTGAGAAAGGTTATAAAAAGCTTTACATATAGTCTTTGGCAGGAATCGTGGAACTTACAGGTCGCCATTAAACTACATACCATTTTCCCATCCTTCACTTCATTATCAGTTTTACCGTTACGAAGTGCTGATGTTAGATTGACTCACCTTCGTATCGGACGCACACGTTTTACACATCGACATTTATTTCAAAATGAATTAAATCCTTGGTGTGAAGCGTGTGGTGAACCATATACAGTGTTTCATACTTTTATCTTAACCGTTTTAAATTTTTCAAAACAGACCTTTCAACCATGTTTGATTTGCTTGGGTAAACCACCCCACAGAAATGTATTTACTTATTTGAGAGCAATAGGTTTTTTATATTTTACTTAATTTGTAATTTAAATTTTGCAATATATATTTTTTGTTGTATTTATTGTTTTTTTAAATGCAATTATATAGATTTTAGTATTATTATATACATTTATTCTTGTTTTTTTTAATTTTTAATGATGTTTGGGTTTTTTTTAAAAAAAAAGCAATAACAAATAAATGAATGAATAATTTCTTTTTAAAGAACTTCTTTTGGCGCAATATGTCCATTCTTGGACCTTGCGCCATAAAACCCAACCAACTAATCGGTGATTCTGGTGACTTGATTTCCGGTTATATATTGTGTGGAGTGTTCTACTCACCATTCCAAGGATATTTGGTGATTCACGACTATTGTTCTGAGAAAAAAAAAAAAAAAACCCTTGAATTCACGTTTGTTGTCCCGGCCAAATATTATGGAATGATCCAATACTAAACTAAATGTTATCTAATATTCCGATTAAATCTAATGAAATTTTGTTTGTTGGATTCTGTTGGGATATTCATTTTTAAAATGATTGCATTTATTAACAAATTTGGATCATGAAAAGGATACCAAGAGGCGAAGTTGAATTAGAAGAAAAATTAGACTTAAATTTTACTATAAAAATTGATAAATGCAAGTTGAATACAATAATGGTTCACCATGACCTTGTGGTAGGTAGGACAGCACACATCAGAGAGAAACGTTCTGGGTTCGATATCATCCAAAGTTTGGTTTTCTCGTTGGTGACACGGTTTTTCTATCATTAAAAAATCCTCTCAGGTGGACAATAAAATGCTTTACAACTACAAAACTTTAAATCAGGAATGAGATTACTTGCTGAAATTCTCATTCCAAAGAGTGCAAGTTGATGTTAGCTAACTTTCATCTATATTTCCTTCTTGTTGGCATTAGCAAGGAAAAAGCTTTCATCATACAAATATATGTTCCCTCAAATATAAAAATATTCCCGACAAACTTCATCATGCATAGAAAAATTTTGGGTAATACATTTTTGTAAAAAGTGGTAAATATTCGGTTCTGGTATAATTAGGCTTGTGCAATATGTATCCTTAGAACAACAAACAGAACTAACCTTGTTGCAAGTCAATAAAGTCAATCTGCAACTGCTGAGTGCTGTATCAATCAGCACTAATATAAATAAGGCTGATTGGATTTATTCTGATCTTTTTCTAAATCCTGAAATATTCAAGTGATTCCGTCCTCAAACTACCAGTGATCTGAAGTCTCAGCAGAAATATTTTAAGGACGTTGTTTCCTAATAAAGGGAAAATCACCAAAAAATGTCTTCTGCTTGTTTTGTAAGCAAAGTTTTGCTACGAAGGATTTTTTTCATTCCCGCATTTCACGAGTACACAATCCCTTTCCTTGTGTATGCTCTTTCAGTTCATTCAATTTCTCATATATTAGCTGCATCACGTATCTTATATTTGTAACAAAACAGTGAGATATCTCTTTCGTCTCTAAAAATAAGAGGATTTTATTCTTCAGTGATTAAACTCTAATTTTTATTTCTTTTTTTTGGCTAGGTTCAACCATCTCAGTCTACTGTGTATTTCATTACGTTTTCATACTTTGCCTCCAGATCCTCAGAACTGTCAATAGTGCGTTAATGCGCTTATTGTATTCACCGTACTAGCATATACGGCTCATAATACGGCATGCTTTAAGTTCAGTTCAGACCACATAGAATCTCCTGAATCAAAATGCGATAAAAGACGAAATCTCCTTGTTTGTGTGTTTTGTAATTTGTTTTGGAGAGTTTAACCATTCACATTCATTTTTCTACTTGAAAGCTCTGATTCCATCGATTTTACTTTGCCATTTTATTGTAGCACAAGCTACTTTTTCTATTAAATTTATAGCACGATAAAGCCAGCCTTACCAAGTGATTGTATCGTTCATTGATTGTAATTCATTTGTCACAGCGATATTTCCGTTAATTTATGAAGGTGCTTTGTTGAGAGCAGTATCTTTATCTGTGCATTCATCTAATACCAAAGGAAATCAAGTTCCTGCTAGCAATCCCTTTTGTTCAGCAAGTTCGTCACTAATCAAGTCAATGAATTACATTGATCTCTCTTGACAGTGAAATGTTTTCATTTCCTTCTTACTTTAGGGTATAATATGTTTGCACACTCTTTTATATTCTATTTAATAACTTCGCCATCCTAAATGAATGGTTCAGCAAGATTGTAGGCTGTCATGAAACTTGATTATACTCTTTAAATATTTTTATTGCTTCATGATACAATAAGCACATTCCTTTGTTCGTTATATTAACAGAAATTATTTTATTCATTCTTCCTAAAACACCACATTCGTCCCTCATTTTATGTTTTGTTAGAAATTTATGATGTCACCAAAATTGAAAGCTTATTTATTTACTTTTGAAAATGTAAAGTTACAATTAATCAGATTAATGATAGACGCGCTAATACGTATTTAATGGATTGCCGATTTTTTTTTCGTTCTACACGTGCTGTCAGCTTGCTAGGTGGTAGATACTTTTGTTTTTATTTTTATTCGTCACAAGGATTCCTTTCTCTCATACTTGTAGACATGACGGTCCTATTGGAAAAAGAAACGAATGCTTCGTTTCGGACAGGAAGGAAATCTTGGTTCAAAGTAGATTTTTCTGCTTGTGAGTGGGGCTGAAAAAAGTACATCCAACACAGTATCCTGTGTTGGATGTACTGTGAGAAACTAATTAGTGAACTCTGTATAATAATAAAAACGAAATGCTGTTTTAACTTATTTTTTAAAAAAGTGAAAGCGTTTGAATGGTGGAATAAGATATTAATAAGATAATAATTAGATATCAGTGCTTTTGGTCAAAATTCTCTTCATTAATAGCACAGTGATCAGATTTGAGTTAAGGGACAGTGAAAAGAAATTTCTGCATAAGCTGCTACCTTACTTTCTTATTCTGACGTTTTTCTTGATATAATGGTGTGGGTGGCTCTTGGTTCTATTTCCATTCCTCTTTATTTTCTGATTTTTATTGGTAGCCGCTTAGTTGGCACACTTGTCTTCGGTTCAACAGTTCGTGAGTTTGTATCCGACCTTGGGCTCGGATGTTTGCAGTGGTTCGAAATTATCTTTAAATTGTAGGTCAAGGTCTAATTAGGTCTCATGTGCAAAGTGATCATTAAGCGACAAACAAACAAATTGGATACTGACTGAAATTAGAGATCCACTGGACGTAATACAATGTCCAAGTAAACCACCAATTTTTACTTCTATAACTTAGCCATTCTTTGGATTAATCAACCATGAATGCGCCGGAAAACTGATACGAAACGACTAGTATGGAAAACTTGAGTTGTAAATTTGATCTAGCTTTTGTCAAGTTTAGATGCTGTATAGGCAGTCAAACATGCACAGATATCTTGTAATGCTCCGGCATTTTGCGACAATTGTCGTTGAGGAGACACTCATTGCAAACTTTATTGATTTCATCATCTTATCGTGTTTCATCATCTTACCGTGTTTCACTTTATACCAATTAGGTATTTAGTTGTAGTTAAAAAGAATGTATTTCCATTAGAATTTATCAAGAAATTAGTATTCGGAAATATCGTAAGAAAAATCTCTTTTTTCCGTTTAATTCATTTTAATAATTTGTGCTAATTTTTTAATTCTACAAGGACTCATTTTTGTTGAAGCTAAGAAATTCTGCAGCTTCAAACGCTTATACATCAACAAGTTTTCCAGCTTTAGATTGGTATTAATGTGAAATTTTATTATTGTTATATAACTACAAACGTTTGGTACTTAAAAATATTACTTCCTCATCATGATTGTAATAATTTTCTATATATTTGGATTTTAAATTATTCTATTCTTAATTAACTGTTTATCATTTTAGGTTTACTTCAAAGCACAATGCTTGCAACTATATTTACTGGAGTTTCAAAGAAAATATAATTTAATGGATCTGTTGACATCGCACTTTTTATAATTTGTTATTGGCGTAGATGATTTAAAAATGTTATTAACTTTTAAAGATATACGCTATTATTGCACACACACACACATATATATATGTAAATTTAACCATATTTACCCAGTTATTATGCTATTTAATTTAATAATTAGGTTCGTCTTGATTTAAAAAATGACAAAATAATTTGTTTTAAATTACAGATGTGTGTGTGATTTTTTTTTATTTTTTTTTTTTCATTTTCTTTTAGAAATATTAGAGATTTATAAAGTTATTTTAAGCCTAAGTTATTTTACTCAATGTTAATATTTAAAAGTTGATTGACTCTAAAAAAATTGTACATTTTTAGTTCTAGTAAAATTTTCTTTGGTGTGGTGTCTTTATTTCTCTCACATAACAGGAACATTTCTATTAAATGTGAGTTCAGTATATTTTTTCATTGCATATATTTGAGTGAAAATTGGGATATATATAAAAAGGAAGATATATATAGACCTAAATTAAACTAAATGGAAATATTCATTTGATAAAAAAAATTTTATTTATCACTAACCATTGAAGGAAAAAATTAAAAATACAGTTTGATTATCAGTATCATAAATTCGTAGCGCATATAAACGTAATTACACTCGCAAGTGGCTTCATTGCATTAAACTGCATACTTTGATTTTTAAAAAAATTAGATTACATCGCTTATTGCTAATGTAGTTCTTTAATGGGGAAACATTTTTTTCTGTAATAATCTCTTCATTGATGTTGAATGACATGATGTGGGAAAGACTACCTGCTTAGGGGTTGACCTTGTCATTTTTTTGCTCAATGACACAAAATGTGTGGACGTAAATAAATTGTAACTTAAGACTTATAGGATTTTTAGCCAGATTCACCGCAATAAACTAATAAGAAACTCACATTCCTTTGCTCATTCTTAAATATAACTATAAATTATGACATTCATTGAAAAATTGATTTTAAATTAATATTTCGTTAAAAAAAATATTACCATAATTTAAATTGATTTTATTTCAGATTACATTTGTATCACCGACTGATATAGCAAATAACATAAAGTGTCTGTAATGCTTGAAACATTAAACACATACTAAATTAACTGAATAATCCTTATAGCTGTAATTTCTAACTATTTATTGATCATCAAAATAGAAAATTAATCTAAGAAAAAGTTAGTTGTTATATCAAAATTGTTGATAAAATTTTAGAACCACAATGAGTTTAGTATATGAATCTTAAAACATGAATACATGGCAATGAGTAATTATAATTTCAAGCGAGTTACAAATTAATCATTATTGCATACATTTTAAGTGCCTCAGCTGCCTAAGATATAGTTTCCTCCAGAAGTAAAGCTGTCGCGCTGTCAAGTATATTTATAAATCCTTGATAAAATATTATACAGAAAATTTATACAATGCAGATAAATATATTGCAATTTTAAGAAAATGACTTATGTAATGATCAGGTTTTAAGCTCAAAAGTTCGAGTCAAATCTTTGACATGAAAGTTAATCCTTGAATATGTGAAGTAACCGTTGGATGACAAGCCAAATTAAATGCAGGTTCAACATTTACTGACGAATAGTTTCAAATAAATAGTTAAGAGGTAAATTATGATATTAAACAGTTTTTATTTAACATAAATCGTATTTGTAACTATTATTTTTTGCACAGGATGGCTAATTAAATCATGAACTACTCTTTAGCCATAAATTTGAATTGAATCCGGGAACGTGATATAAGTCGAATCTATAACCATTCACTTACTATTTCTTTTTAGTCAATGATGAAATTAATTTATTGCTAACTATTATTACATCAGCTTCGGTAAAATTAAAAAGTAATTCCTGTAAAAAGTATTTTTGGTAGCAACAAAAAGTGAGGTAGATAATATTCAGCATTTCATAATTGCTAGCTTACTATTTTTGTTAAAAATGCTGGGTGAGATCTACACTGAAGAAATGTCAAATAGTAGGTTGTGTTTCTTTATATCAATCCTATTTAAATGGAAATTAAGTAGCCATTCTTTCATATTAATAAAAATATTATTTATTACTTAGGTAATTTTGTGCGAAGTATAACAAATTTAAATTTAACAAAATCTATTTTACATATTGACATTCGTAAAAGTTTTTGAAATCGAGATATAACGTAATTTTTTTATGTGTACAAATTCATGTTATTACCTTCAAATGATGAAAGAAAAACACTATTTTCAAAAAATGACAATTATAATTTATATCATTATTTTTTATGATGCGTATTTAAACTTTTTGTCGATTCAGAAATTCGAGGAAGAATTAAAATACATGCTTATATATATCTACAATATAAATAAGTTTTTTCACTTTTACTTTATGTTGTAGGAGTCGAGAACAATTCACGATCTTATTTTTAATTTAAAATTAAATATAACAACTCTAGTTCAATTGTTTCAGTGTCCGGTCCCGGCAAAAAGGAAATATTAAACTTTCAGGTTGTTTTAACACTTACTTCGTATATTCTTCATTTTTTAATAACGAAAGGTATGACAAACCCTTCGCCACATTGAAGCTGGAAACTGCTTCTGATTTTTGTCGTCACTCCGTGGACACCTGTGAACCATATGTCCATTTTTGGACCTTGCGCTATAAAACTCAACCAACCAAGTCACGGAGGCGAGTAGAAGTCTGTACCAATGAATAGTCAGTCATGATTTATTGACAGTCAAGTCTGTGAGAGAGAGTGATGTCAAGCACGAAGTTAGCTTGCCATGTTTCGTACGTGAGAAATATAGTTTATGCGTACAGATAAGGTTAACGTTACAGGTTTTTGGATATCTATTATTTTTATAAATTAGGCTTTCACACACACTCACACAAATATCTCAATTTTCAATCGCGATCATGTTGAAAGGTTGATCCACGAGCAGGCACCACCTTACTAAGATTTAGCTAGTGAAGAAAATTAGTTTTCCAACTCTAAAATTTGAATGATCCCAATGATAAGTCTATTTTACTTTTATCAGTGACGGTGTAAGTTAATTTTTTAGACTTAATGTATGTTAGAAAACGGAGAAATAATGTTATGGAATTAGAATATATTCTTGTTAAATAAGTCTTCCATCGCTAGTTTTTACCCATGAAGAATCGACCATTTAATTAGATAATTTATTCTTAATTGTAGTATATATTCGATTCATAAAATTCTCGCGGTTTTTTTCCTGTTTATCAGCCGTGGGCTAATTTTCATCTTAGGTTTGATATTTGCAATAGTTCAGAATCCACTTTCCGTTTGAATATGGCCCTCTTGTGCAAAAATAGTTATTAAATGACACAAACGTCCCCCTTGATTTGAAAGGTAAATTTTGAAATGCTGAGTGAAAAAGAATCCCATAAAGCCAGATTCTAATAACTTAAAAATGATGAACACATCTTGATTAATAAGCTTTTCACATTGTTTGCATATTTCTGAAGAAGGAGAAACCGCTAATTATGAATCGTTTAAAGCTGAGGTCAATGTCTGAGCTGACACTCCTTTCTCGTGCAACTAAAGCGCGTGTATAAGCCATCTCATTACGAAAGATTTTCGCGGCGGGGTAAAATAGAAATTTCATTATCTCCTAGTCTTATAATAGCGATGCCTTTCCTTCCCAGATTATCTCTTGTTACAATTGATTGTGGTGATATAAAAGGAAAAGATACAATTTTATTTATAATATGTTATTGCGTAAAAATTTATTCAAGTTTTTTAATTAGAAGCTGTCATTTGGGTGAACATTGAAATACAGTTAAACTATTTACGGTGCTACAGTGGTTTGTTTTAACTGGTAGTTATCGCAGTCTTAGCCATAAAATAAATATCACCCTTTGCTTCGGTTTAAGAATTCGTGCGTCTGAATGCAAATGGGTATTTATAGTGTTTCGAATTCACATTTAAAACTAAATTTATGTGTAATTAGCTAACGTGTGGAAGTGTTGAATATCCCTACATAATCACTCCTCACTAATGAAAATATATTTTCTTGAAAACAATTTACTATCACATCGTGAGTGACAACCATTTGTTTCAAATAGAGATAAGTCACTAATTAGAAAATTATATATATTGATATATATTTTAATTATAAGTAATTGATACTATATAGAATTTAGATCATATATCTAAATTGTTATTGTTTGTCCATTTTTAGACTGATAGATTTTCAAAAATCATCCCGCTGCCAATTGAGTTATTTGTAAAAATATAGATTCCTTATAGTTATTTTAACCAAATTTAAAAAAAAACTGTTAGAAACAGAAACGAGTTATGTTCTCACCTTTCATAAAATGAAATGATGCATTATGAGGTACTGATTTCAGACAAAATTAAACAATCGGTATATCGAATAGAGACAAATCGAGCAAAATAGATTTCATATATCTTGGGTGTTAATTTGGCTGGTTTGCCGTTCAACTGTCATTTTTTGCACACGAGAGCTAATCAAACCGGAACAAGAGTTTTAAAGTGCAATTCAAGCCACTATAAACATTCATGCCCAGGTGGGGAGTTGCACTGAAGGCAAGAGCGCGAATTATCCGGCTGCTAGCTCGCTTGGGGTGGTATGTGAGAGCTATTAAAGGATACAGATAATTCTGTAATAAATATTAAATCGTTATAGTCGTCTGTATGTGACGGCTTTTAAATTGGCTTAGTGTATTTGGACAAAATAATTTTCGCAACTGAAATTCGATAAGCACTTTAATATTTTAAATAGTGAACAAATCACCAGAATAATTGAGCTGAGTCTTTCGTTTTTACACTAGTGGAACACATTTCTTGCTGCCATGATATGTAATGCAAGTTCCGGTCGCTATTATTAAACACAAAGGATCTTCGGTATGTCAATCAATCGAGCTTTAACTTAGTTCCAGGATTCATAATAAATTGGTAAATGTGATAAAATTGATTCTATGTCAAGCTTCTTTTTTTATCAACGCTATTATGTAATTTGAAATAGAATATATACATTGCTTAAACGTATATACAAAAAAATTTTTGCATTTTCTTATGGTATTCAAATAAAGGGAGTAAAAAATCCTAAACTTTCGTAGGTTTGATGGATGAGGAACATTTATGCCATAATAAATCTTTCTGAATCGTTGACACATGCTGAATTTCAGGGTGGTTCCCGATAATCTTATCGCAATGACGCTTTTTGTACTACTCTACTCAAAGATCCTTTGTTTTCATTGATAGCAGCTGTGAAAAGTACAATAGGCCATGGTACATCTGACGTGGCAACTAAGTTGGGTGGTTTTCAAAGTTTCAAATCTTGCCTTGGTTATGGAATTTAAAGTGGTTCGGGATCCATTTAAATCCCAGTCTAAATAATCCTCGTGTGTATAAATTGACAATAGAGAGACGATGACTAAACAGTCAAGTGTAACCCATGAAAAAATTCGTGACCAAAATTTATCATTAATGCATTTATTAAAATAGTCATTTTAACCTTATTCCATGCATCCTTTTCATTATAAGTAACAAAATGGAAAAATACTTTTACATTTTAGTTGAATAAAAAATGAGTTCTTGGAAAAAAATACTAAAATGTGTAAAAATGTCCATATTTTGCCGAAGGAATAGCTGCACTCGTGAAGCATTTATTCATAGTGAATTAAAAAAAGCGAAAATAGTTGCATATTAATATGGAATAAAATTAATTGTATAATGCTTCTTAAAAAGCTTCAATTAATATATTATCTGCATCGAGTGTGTCCAAATAGAACTTTTATATTTGTAAGCAACTTTTTTTTCTTCCAAATTTGAGCGTAGTTGTATAAATTAGAAGAAAAGGAATAAAAAAAATATTTAGTTAATTCTCTTTCTAAACAATACGTAATCGCCATATTTTATGAGCTGATTCAAAAAACGTTAAAAGATGCTATGACATTTAAGTTTGTCTAAAGAACCCTTAATTCAGTGAGATTCTCAACTTTTTTTTGTCGTGTCACATTTTTAACGATTTCAAAATAATTTGGCACACAACAAAAAGACAAGTTTAAAAATATTTACACTTTAAGACAGTGAGTAAAGTAGTTTATTATAACTGCATGTATAAAATGAGAAAGTAATATGTACTACAAAGTACGTTTATTACGAGCTCCAGAGTGCCTCAGTAGCTTCATGTCGCTTCCCGTAAGCTCAGCAATGTGAAGAATCATTTGCCGCGGGCAAAAGGGTGACCATGTGTACTCTCCTTCACAGAGTTGCTGAAACTCCGTGGGTTGGGGACGTGTCCACGTTAATCTGTAACGTCCGAAGTCTTTCCGCTGGTGTGGAGAAAAGGGCGCCAGCTCAGGTGTGGCCTCGTCACCTGACCGTGGCTCAAAATTACGAGGCACCTTAAAATGAGCAAAAGTCGTACGCTTACCTTCCTGGTGCTCATATCCAAACGAAAGACGCATCCTATTGACGTAAATCGCATAACCAACGGCATAGCATAGTGTCATAGGTAACAAATGTTTATTACTTTACTCATAATATAAAAAATAATTATTATAGAAAAACTATAAGCATTTCTAAAATTTAGTGGCACAGTGGTTTAACATCACTGTTCTACTGCAGTTATATACCATGCCAACAATTAGCATTTCGCTGCTACCCGTTCATGTAAATGCTTTTAAAAAGAAGATATTAATTGCATTTTTATTTCTCGCACCTAATACGGCCTCCATGGTGCAATCCGATAACGATTTAGTATAATCATTTGCAAATGAAGCATTTTTAACGAAAAAAATCTTTTAAATTGGAGAAATGTTTTAATTTAATAGGTCTAATTGCATTAAAATTCCATACAAATTAAGGTTTAATGTGGAAAGAAACAATTCGAATTACGTCTGTTAGACAGCGTTGAAATAAGGGACATTAATTACTTCTTTGAGACTTGCAGATTACAAGTCTTCATCTGCACTTGGTATTACAGACGTAAGTATCCCTACCTGTCACCTTTAAGAATATTTTATTTTATTACATTACATATATTCAGACTTGTATGCTTGATCCTTGAGATCCGCTTGTAAGTCTTCGTCGACAATAGGACAAATAGTACAATGACAGATGTACAACCACAGAAGAATAACGAAGAAAACACCCAGGGCCACGGTGGGAATCGAACCCACACTCCTACGCTCTCAAGCGATTAGCGGCGATGGTTTAGACCACTCAGCCACAGAGCGCCCTCATGTTTAAGAAAGATGATCGATTACCCAACGGTAACACAGGAAAATAAATATCTGGTTTTGCTTTTCGAGTAAGAAATGTGTATTTAATAACTTTTTACTATCGTGTACAATTTAGAAGGTTATAAATTTTACTATAAAACTTTGATGTAAATTTTCATTAAAGATACAGTCAGTCACAAAAGTCTACGTACAACCCTAAAACAGGGCACATTTCAAAACCGAGTTATATTTCAATTTGCAAAATAGAATAAATATTTCCTTTTTCACTAAAAACTGATTTACAAAATTAAAAAAGTTTCAAACTATCATCCACTGGGAAATTTTGCGAATATGTAAAAATTAGCGCGTCACAAAAGTCTGCATACACACGATTTGTTAAAAAGAGAAAATTTACATATGAAGATTTGTTGAAGGTTAAGTTTGAGGTGGCACTTTTGTAAAATATTTTTTTAAATGAGCCAGGGAAAGTAAACATGTTTAGATCTTCGAAATTTGGTAGTAAAATTGAAATGTGAAAATAAATCTTACTCCAAAATTGTTAACAAAAGTCGGTCGACTGTGCAAACAATCTACAGAAACTTTGTTAAACGCGGACATGTGCTCAGCAAATCTCGATGTGGTCGTCCAAGGAAGCTCAATGATCGAGAAGCAAGAATTAGTGCCCCAAAATTAGCGGATCAAATTGCAACAGAAACTGGAAAGCAGGTACACCCAGAAAATGTTCGTAGAATTCTTTGATCGGCCGGCTACAATGGCAGAGCTCCCAGAAAGAAACCATTAGTATCATCTGTAAACCGAAAGAAAAGACTTGCCTTTGCTTCTGCACATATTGACAGGATCTTGAGTTTTGTAAAACAGTTTTGTTCACTGACGAGAGCAAGTTCAACATTTTTGGAAGTGATGGCCGCGGAAAAGTTTGGAGGATAAAAAACACAGAAATGAACCCCAAGAATTTGACTCCCACCATAAAACAAGGTGGAGGCAGTGTGATCGTTTGGGGTGCCATGGCAGCAGCTGGAGTTGCCAATCTGGTTTTCATCAAGGGTACTATGGATCGTTTTGGATACCTGAAGATTTTGCAAGGCAACCTACATGAATCAGTCAGAAAATTGGGACTTGGAAGTAAGTTTGTCTTCCATCAAGACAATGATTCTAAGCACACAGCAAAGATTGTGAAAGAATGGCTGCTCTGCAAGACGCCCAAACAGTTGCATTCACCGCCACAGTCTCCAGACCTTAACCCTATCGAACACATTTGGGAGGAAGTCGACAGAAAAATACGACAACAACCCATTAACAGCGTCGAAACCATAAAGAAGGGTATGCAGCAGGCTTGATCCCAAATTTTACCTGAAACAACGAAAGAATCTGGTGAATTCGATGCCAATCCGAATGCGTGAAGTCATTGCATCAAAGGGAGGGCCTACTAAGTATTAATGGTATTTTCATTTTTGTTTATTGCCAAAAATTTGAGTTTTTTGTCTCTGTATGCAGACTTTCGTGACCACATAATTAGAAACTTTTGTTATTTTCATTGCGTTTTAACAAATATGTTGATAATTTTATTTATTTATTCTGAGTTATTATAAGAAATAATTGTGAAAATAAAATTGAATTTTCGATATTATGAGTTATGTGCAAAATATACAAAAATCAGAGTGTTGACTTTTGTGACTGACTGTAGAATTCACGGAATTTATGTAATGCTGCTTTTCTCGTACCTGATACAACTTCCATAACTATATCGTTTAACGGTTTTGGCTGTTAAACTAAGGGTTAGTGGTTCGATCCTACTGGGGCATATTGACTTATCGATTGTTGAAGTTATAGTATGCAAATGTGAAAAACTTACTGAGAAAAATGATAATCATGTTGTGAAAGATTAAATATGGCCTATATAAATTAAGTAAAATTTCTGATTCAAAATAGTATGTTGTATAGAAATGTCATGTACACTAAAAAGTATCTAAATTATGATAATTTATTTCGTGTTATTAGTAATCAGTATTCGCGCGCGTTTTCTGCAGATTCAAACAATTTTCAGTAAGGATTTGGAAATAAAATATTGTATTATTTAAATCTCATTAAAAATGTAAATTTTTTTAAAAGTGCTGAAATTACTTCATTTATACGTCTTAAGTCCGTGAGAAACATTAATCTTAATATTTAATGCGATCCAAAACCCGTAAATAGAATATAACAGTTAAAAATAGCAAATCTAAAAAATATGACTGTTTAATTTCCACATCTTCCACGCATTCAACAGTTATATATATATATATATATTTTTATAAAGTCTTAAGTACCACCGTCTTTCTGTTGGGAGAGATACTCAATGCATTTTTTGTCGCCCTACACTTTTAACGATGTCAAAATTTGGCTACATAGAAAGAACATGAAAGATGTTTATAAGCCACTGTAAAATTTTTAAAGATAATTTTAAATGCAAAATAACATGAATTAAAAAAACAGCGTTTATTACTTTACTCGTAATAAAAAAAACGTTATAATTTTTAATATATACATTTCTAAAGTTTGGCAGCACACTAAAGTCCCGCGTCAGTGGTTGAGAATGAGTGCCTTAATAGCTTGGTTAATGTAAGACTTGTAGTAATATTGGCTGAATATAGCTTGTTTAGGACACAAGTTCAGTACTCTTGTGAAACCCATTTAGTCTAGAAATATCATCCTTTCCATAATCTTCGACAAATCAATGCAATAAGTCAGTAGTTTTTTTAATACTACCTGCAGGTTTATTCCTTTTCAATATATTGATTATAATGGTTTTTTTCCCAGATAAGAATTCAAACTTTGCTTGAGAAATACACTGCTCAAAACAATTAAAGGATATTGCGGTTTTAGGTGGATCTTGTGGCTGAGAAACTTTTTAGCTGATTGATACGTGGTCGACAGACGTAGTAGGTTATATGAGAATAAATTACACATGTTTGGCAGAAAAAAATGCATTTTATTGCGCATTTGTGTACAAAAGGAATAAAAAACGCAATTTGTGCATATGAGAAAAAAAGAATAAGAAAAAGTGTTGTCTTCAAAGGAAGTCATTTTCAGTAGGGGGTATGGTTTCCACGGACGGCCAGCCACGTGAACACCTTTGAGGCATGGAGTCAATGAGGCTATTAATCACGAGTTGGGGTATTCTGTCCCACTCTTCCAGAAGAGCTCTTTACAGTTCTTGGAGAGTTTGTGCGGGTGGTTGGTGGCCAGCAACTCGTCTTCCTAGAGCGTCCCAAACGTGCTCTATTGCATTCATGTCTGTAGAACACGCTGGCCATTCCATTCGTACGATTCCTTTCTTGAAAAGGAAATCCTCCACTAGGTTAGCACGATGTGGCCTGCAGTTATCGTCCATTAAAATGAAGTCATCTCCGATTCGCTGCAGCGTAAGGGACTACAATAGGTCTGAGGATCTCATCCCTATATCGGCGACCAGTCAGAGGTCCATCTCGAATGATATAGAGGTCTGTGCGCCCGTTAATATAGTTGCCACCATACACCAACACTGCCCCACCGCCAAATCTGACACTTTCGTGCACGAACGCTGGATTATTCCTACTGCCACGGTCCTTCCAGATGAAAATACGCCTATTATCAGGATGAACAGAAAAACGGGACTCGTCAGAAAAAAGAACATTGCTCCATTCATTTCTCCTCCAGTTCACATGCTCTGTTGCCCACTCCCTGCGGTCGCGACGATGCCTTGATGTTAATTTAACACATACCATCGGTCGGCGAGCATACAGACCTACACCATGGAGCCGGTTTTGGACAGTCTGAGTTGAAACCGTGGTGTCAGTAGCCGAGCGAAGGTGTTGGAGAAGAGTAGTGTTCATATTTCGGTGTCTCTGAGCCGTTAACACTAAATAACGATCTTCATTGGGTGTTGTTGCCCGTCTACGACCTTGCCCTGACCTTCGGCCTGCACTTCCAGTATCCAAGAAACGGAACCAGATCCTGGAAATCACAATTTGTAACACTCCAATGGCTTGCGCTACTCCGGCTTGAGTTTGGTTCCCTTCTAACCTACCAACAACTCTCCAAGCTTCTGAATCGGTTAAATGACTTCGCTGAGACATCGTACTCATCGAAACAAAGCAGTCACTGAATACCGATCATCCTTGTATTTATTGTTTTTTATTCAGTTGAAAGTCAAAATTCATTCACTGCCGCTGAAGTGACGTTTTTGACGTCGAATTCAAAATTAGCATACTCCACAGTTTGAAAATCAGAAATATTTTCATTTGTGATTCTCTTCTTCCATTTTCAGCAAAAACAATTTTGTTTATATCTTTATTTTGTGTAAAACTTACAATATCCTTTAATTGTTCTGAGCAGTGTAGATAAATGGTTCATTTGAGCATATCCTAGATGTTTAATAGACTGGAAGTATGTTATCCTGGCATGTACTTTAATTTATATTCAGATAATTAATAGCTTCTTCTAGTTCCAAAAAAGAAATTCTCTATTAAAAAATCTTTCTCCGAGTTCTCATAGCTCTATGGGAGTTCTGATCAATTGCTTAATCAGATTTTTTGTTCTCTTGAATTCGTGACTTAATTGCTGGTTAAGAGAATCAAATGTCACAAAAAAGATAAAAATCTTTATTATAGGTCAAAGATTTACGCTTAAAAAATGATTGGTAATTTGGAGAAGGAAGTCATCATTTTTCAGTTTATTTATATTTTGAAAAACCTTGGCCCCCTATCTCTAAGGTATTCAATATTATTTATAAAAATATTAAAATTGCGTTTTACTAAATTGATTTCCTTACGGAAGATTAGTCTCTTTCTCCAATTTCAAACATCTGGTCTTTTTAAATTTTCAATTTTATAACGACATTTTTCTTTGACATCCAATTTCATAATTCCAAAAGTATTTTGCATTTGTATTGTTTACGTCTAGTCATCCAACGTTTGACCACCAAAATAATCGCTGTAGAAAAAAATATGACATGGATACATTCAAATTTCTTTCTCTATAATTTACTAGATTATTAAAATGAACCTGCTAATTATCCTGGTAAGCTTTCCAACTGTCTTTTTTTTTTTTATAAAATTCCAGCTATTCCTGAAATAGTTTTGTTTACGGTTTTCTCCTGAAGAAGGCTTGAAGTAGTGATATGTGGTCGAGAGTCAGGATCATAAACTATTTATCTGCTTCCTTCATCTGCAATTTTGCATAAAGCTAAAATAAAATCAGGGTTAGTACTGCTTCCATTATTTAGTTTGAAGGTATAAAGGCGTGTCAGAACTTTTGTAGAACTGTTCAAGAGTATTGAAATCCAAGAGGTCCTCTCTGTGTCTGCATTATTCAAATGTAGACTATGAGCACTGAAATCTCCACATAAAATTGTCTCATTTGAAAAATGGATGTTATCAAAATTTAACCCAGAATTATCAGGTGAGCTGTAACAGTTAAATATTTTTAAATGGTTCTGATCAATCCAAATATCATCTCGAAGCACCTCAGCTACACTATTGGACGAAAGGTCACTGATGATTTCAAACATAAAAGTTGAAGCATTCTTACTTCCAGCTAAAATACCCCTAGTATTATGCCTAGATTTAGGTGGTAGTTTCAAATAATTTCGGGGGGAAGTCAAATCTAACTAAATCATTATAAACACGGTTTGCCTAAACAATCATAACATCAGTATCATGTGACCCCAATAGAGTGGGAAGCTGTTTTCGTTTTTCTTAACTGATTCCGCTGACATTCCATTTCAGAATTTTAAAAGGTTGAATGTCCTTAGGACAATTTGTATCATTTTTGAAAACATCACCAAAAAGAAAAGGGGGGAAGGCATAGCTATAGTAGATTTAATACGACTAGGGTGCACCACGAGCAGGCTTACTACGTTACATCATTAAAAAATAGATTTCCATTACGAGTTTGCTTAAAACCCAATGAAATTTAATTCAAGGGAACTTGAAAATATAAAACTCACACCATGTTAAGAAAATTGTTTAATTCACAAATTTATTTTCATATTCTGGCAAATGCTACACAATTTGTAGCCAACAAAGAATTCCGCTATATAAGTATGATTATGTAATACAAATTACCCAGAGTGGAGCTTTTTTTAACAAAGTATATACGAAAAATAAAATTTTGTTTGAATAAAATATAGTTTTCTATGAATTTGTAACGAGGAAAAGATTTTCTAACATAAGTTGATAAAACATACATATATTCTCTATTTACCTAATGCTTAGTATTCAATATTTACGAAAATTGCATGTCGAGAAGCATAATTTTAATATAGAAACTTGAATTTTTTTTTCTAATGATTCCGGAAAATTCGAATCCCACTTTAGGTTTAAATGTTTGAAGTGGCGAGGAATCCACTTTAAACTATAGGATCTAGTCTAATTAGTCTTCGTATGCAGAATACGCTGCGATAACCCAATCGCCCTTTGCCCTTACTTCTAAATTCCTCTACCACAACCGACCTTCTGATTTGGAGCCTTCACTTTCAACATTTTTCTTCCAAATGTAAAATGACCATACTTTTTATAATTTTCGTGATTGTAAGTCATCCTGAATCTCGTTTCGCAATATTAGTACAATAATCATTGTTTAATTTTTGTTTCATAGATCAATGTGTGTAAGTTATCAAGTTTTCAATGTAAGTGAATATTAATGTGTATGTGTGTGAAAAAAAATTAAGTATCCACATTTTAATATGATTTGTGATATTGATTTTTTGGTAAAACTTCTACTTACAAGTTAAAATATCAAACTAAAAGTTGAAAAATAATAAAGTTAAATAAAAAAAATTGGCTCCCTAAGTAAACACATTTATATGATGTAATTTACTTGTGATTAATAATATCACAATCCTTTCAACACCAGAAATCCAATATTGTAAGTAGAAATCGTGGTTTCTTTGAGTGCATTTATTCTCTCAAAAAATTATAACTATTCATATCTATGTGGAATATTGTAATGGAAAATTAACAGTATCAACTGTATTCCGTGCTTTGGAGTCTTAGATCAACTTTCCTCCTCTGGAAGGTGAAATACAGATTCAAGATCAGGAAGAAGAAAAACTTCAAAGTCAATTCTTTGAGAATCCCGCAGTCAACGCAATAAATATTTGATTACTTCAAGAGGTATAATTCTCGACTCAGGGTTCGTGACGTGGCTGTACGATCCCTTGTGACCATGCGGATAAGATGTCTGTCTTCTCTGCTGTTAGTGATGGGGGTTCGCTGAGATCCTGCATGACGTTCCGTATGATTGTCCTGAACCCATCGATTCCATATTCTGCTAACAGTCATGGGATCTCGACTGACGCGAGCAGCAATATTGCGGTACGATAAACAGCAATCCCGGTAGGCTATAATCCTTCCTCGATCAAAGTCAGACACGTGCTGATAGGCATTTCTTCTTCTTACACGAGGCATTACAACAACTTTCTTTGCCGAAAACAACGTTGAAACGGAAATTGAGTATGAGAAAACTGCTGTCAAATCTCTGGTTTTATACACATTGTAGATGTCGCTACTGTCGCCTGCTTTGTATGAATGCGCTGAAAATCTAATCATTTGCATATCACAGCAAGTTCTACCTGTCATGCAAATTTCAAGTGTGTGGTGTGCCGCTTTCCTGGTGTAGCAATTTTAATGGCCAGTAGTTATATATTCATTAAATGATGGATTAAAACCCAACTAAAGTCTAAAATTTTATTTACCAAGAAACACTATTACAATTTTTCAAAGACTTAACTGAGCATCCTGTATATACCTAAATTACTAAATTTAAAGTTTGACTACACACTGGAGACCTGCTAAGTATCTAGGGCAGTTCAAAAATGTTTCAATATTCACATTGTAAATTCCCATAGAGAACATTCCATACATAGTTGGACGGATTCCTGTTTCAAAAGAGAGGAAATCCAAAAAGTTTCTGTGCATCTACTCCAATAAACGTGCATTAAAAGAAATAAATTTTATCTTTCTTTGTTCAATAGTTGGGATCGAACTTGATACAATTCATTCCAAAGAGTAATGTCCAACTAGACCACAGTGAAATTTAATAATTAGTTTTAAAATTATTAAACAAATTAAAATTTTAAGCGAAAAATATATCATCTAGAATTATCTCTCTAAATAAAACTTATTCTTTTTGCATGCCGGAAATTTTGTTTGAAATTGAATCAAAAACGACTGTGCACGGAATAGAATGACCACTATATCATTCTTTATCTTTGGCTAGTTTAAAAGCAATTTCATTTTGAAATTTTGAATTCAGTTGTTAGAATTTATTCAAAACATAGTTAATACTGGTGTGAACACTCTTTGGAACTGCTTATTCTGCGATTTGATTTATTTAAGCGGTGAAATAGTACGCAGTAAAGAAATTCTTCAGTTTTTTTCAAAGAAGATGAGCGGTTCTTTTCCACACTTTTAAAATTCTCATCTGCACATAATTGTTAAAGATTAAAAAATATTTATGGAATTTACATCCCTTTCATTCTGTATTAAAGCTATATTTTTTCTATAAAAATCGTGATGGCTTTTCCTCATACTGAAAAAAAAAATAAATATATAAAGAAAAACAATTTTATTCATTAAAGCGTCTTAACTATAAATTCTTACCCGCTCATTAACAGGTCTTCATTTCAAACCTGAATCCATAAGGAAAATCGTATTTGTGAACAACAATAGGTAAATAGTAATGTTAATTTTTAATCGTAATTCTTGGACCAAAATTTAGCTTTTCCACTGGAAAATACTTACTCATTGAAAGCAGCTGAGTAGGAGAAATAAGGTTCCAAAACTCCCTTTCATCAACAGTCCGTGGAATCGGTTTCGACTATGGGCTTCAGAGTTTGTAACGGGCCTGAATACTTATTGAATTATAAGTCTAGAACTATTTAAACATTATGCGTAAAAAGTAATCGTTAAACAACAACTAAACACAAACATTCAATCAAAAGCTTGTAAGACAGGCATACTAGTTGGGCGCTCCGTGGCTGAGTGGTCTAAAGCATCACCGCTAATCGCTTGAGAGCGTAGGAGTGTGGGTTCGATTCCCCTCCGTGGCCCTGGGTGTTTTCGTCGTTACTCTTCTGTGGTTGTACATCTGTCATTGTGCTATTTGTCCTATTATCGACGAAGACTTACAAGCGGATCTCAAGAATCAAGCATACAAGTCTGAATATATGTAATGTAATAAAAAAAAATAAATAGCATACTAGTTTCACAAATAATTAACGAAATAATTTTATTTTAAATTTATTTTTGCTATTCATGATAAACATATTTACTTGGGAATATATTATAAAAGATATTCCAAAATAATATGGAATTATATTTTTGAAATTTTTAAATTATATATACTATATTTTATCTATCAATGCCTCCTTGGAGTTGACTTATGCAACACATCGAAATTAATTATATCTGGTCTATCTAAACCACACATTTTTAAAAATAATACAGTTTTTTTAATATTAAAAAATTGCATAATGCAAATGTCAATATTAGGTGATTCCATATTTCATTGCATTAAGCTCCCAACGAAAATTAAAATTTTCACTTGAAAGTTCTTTTGGAAATATTTTCCAATGTAATAAATAAGAATATTCTTCAAATTGAATAAGCATATCATAAATATTTATATTTTACATATAACTGCCTCCTTGGAGTTGATCTGTACCACTCATGGGAATATATTCTTTATCTGTATGTTTATCACTCTTATTTAAATGAAATATTGCTTTTAAGCAAACAAGGATATTCTTGCGAAAGTTTAATCACTTGGGAAATATTTTATATTTCCTTGTTTTCATAGAATCCTCCCAGTGATGATTAAAAGATTCGCTTGGGAGCTCTTTTTAGAAAAAATTTTCAATGTAATTTGTAAGAATATTCTTAAAATTGAATATACAAAGAAAATTATATATAGCTATGCTTTATATATAAAATTGCCACCTCCACAAACGAAACTATATTCATCAATAATACTTCTCTTTTATTAATACAGGGTGTCCAGAAAAGGACTCCCTGATTTCAAAATTAAATATCTCGAAAACGATGATCGATAGAGGAATGCAGTAAACGGTATGTTTATAGTAAAAACTGTAAGAATATAATACATCAGTTTGAAATAATAGTTACAAAAGTTGCAAACAGCTGGCGCTGTAATCGTCATGCGTAATCTTTAGTGTAAATAGTGATCCGAACCCCAACTATAAAAGCGTGAAAGGAGATTAGCGTTGAAAACATAGTGATGTGATTTTTTGCAAAGAATGTTTTCATACGATTATTTCATTTATGTATGCTGATTTGAGCTGTACATTGTACAGCGCCATCTGTTAGCAGCTTTTGTAACTATATTTTCAAATTGCTGTATAAAATTCTTACAGCTTTCACAATAAACATACCTTTTACTGCATTCCTCTATCGGTCTTTGTTTTCGACATATTTAATTTTGAAATCAGGGAGTCCTTTTTGGACACCCTGATATTTTTCACATAAATTTAGTAATAGAAAATTCTTTGCTAATTAAAACTACCTTATCAGAATGTAAAACAGGAAATATTAAATAATATAAATCTATGAAATAAATACTAGAAACACTGCTAAGTATGAAATTTTAATCAGGAAATCAATAGCAGTCAACTTAAAAGAAATGTTTGTCTGCATGAATTTTGTATTGCAGTTGGAGGCAAAGCAAACATAATCAAGTACTTAAAAACCCAACATGAACAATTATTAGATACATCGTCATCTAGTAGTAAAGTAACAATTATTTTTAAAACTGCTCATTACTCCAAAGGGGAAAACAATTAGCTGTAGTGGAAGGAACGCATTCCCGTTTTGTACCATCATTCATAATCAAAGTTTTCATAGTTGGGATTATACAATAAATTATAGAAAAATTTTCACAATCCTACATTTTTATGTGCCAGGTTGATATGTCATGCTATTATTAAATCAGTATTCAAAAATCACTGATAATATTTTTAGAAAACTTGAAAAAGTGCAGCATTTGTGTAACAGTTAGTTATCTAATGCTTCAAATCATAAAGAAACAAAATTGTAACCAATATCTGTAAGATATTATAATGTTAACAAGGACATTCACGTAAAAATTTTAAATATAATGAGTATGAAACTGCTGAAATTTTGGCGAACCACTTATACAGAGTAAAAAGGAAAATAATTGGAAATATAAAGTTGTTGCACTAACAGCGGATAATGCAAATTGAAATTTTGTTGGGCGAAGACGTAATTTTACATTGATTATTATTTATACTCCTTTACAAGATTCACTCCAAAACAAAATACTTGCCATAGCTTGCAATGCACATATTTTGCCAAATGCAATAAGCACAGTGTCATCTGCCATGCCAATTGATGTACAAATAATAACGACAATTTATTTGTATTTTAGTTATTTTATATGATGTGTGTGTGTGTGTGTGCTTTGAGAAGATTAAAAATGTTGAATACAAGAAACTTTCACAATATTCAAAAGTTAGATGGCTAGCTTTAACACCTGCTACAGAGCGTGTTTTACAATTATTTGACCATCCCTTTTCATATTTTTTAAATTTAGACAAATATTAAAAAATTCTAAAATCCTTATTTCAGAAGTATTAATGTATTTTGTCCATAATCAGGCAGATTTTCTACAAAAATATTCAAAAGATTGAATGCGAAAATGTTTCACATACAGAAGTTTACCTTATTGTGAACTATTTGTCCTTTAATATAAATCAAGATTTATAAAGAAAGATTTTATCCTTTAACGATAAAAAGTAAATTGTCAAACTTAGGGGAATCACAGCTGAGCATAATGGAAAAGTTTTATGAAATGTTTCCAATGTACCTGACAATGGTCAGAAACAAATGTCAGAATAAATAACAGTTCTAAATGGTATTTTTTTGACTTCATTCCAGGTAATTGGACAGATATTGAAATTATTCGCGTTTTTATTGAAAGGTATGCCCAGTATTAAAATCGATAACAATCATCAGTTAGTAGTTTATCTAACAAAGTGACGATTTTTTATTTGAAACCTGAAAAAGAGTTATAAATAGTTCATGATTTAACGCATTTTTTTAATCTAATAGGTGAATAGCTTTGAATGTAGTAAAAAATGCAGAACATATGAAATTAGTTATATTAAAAGATGTTATTGCAATATCTATTAAACATTTATACACAAAGTAAAACAGAATTATAGAAATTAATTTACTTTCAATATTTTCTAGAATTAGAATCATTTTGTTACTAATCTGTGACTAATCTTAACAGAATGGAACCTAAAAATGTCTTTAATGTTTTTATTAAAATAAATCTTTTGCTTTAGCTTATGCTAAATATTTCAACCTAATAAATGGCAGATTTTAAGTTTATCTGGGCGTTGAGTACATAGTCGAAGTGTGCATAATATGAATATCGTGTTTAAAGAATACACACTATTATATAACCGTATTTTTATTCGAGTTTTGAATTTCGGTTGTTAAAATTTAGCAGCTTGCCAAATAGTAAGCATTTTGACCACTACAAAGTCTATTTTTGTAAATTTCATAGTTCGATAACATTTAATTTGCACTTTTAACATATTGCATTTTCTCCGCACAATTTGAAACACTTTTCTATCGTGTGAATTTCAATACTGCGCTACGCACTCACACGTTTTTGAAGAGTAGTTTTGTAAAAAAATTTAATTCATGTTTGCATATTTTTTATACACATTATATACAATCTTCTCGTAAAATATTTAGATTTTCAGAATGAAATTTCGGTTTCACGCTCAGCAACAATTATTTTTCATTCAATACTGGTTTTTTAAATGAATAAATTTAAGAAAATGAAATTATAAACCTATTAGGCTGATTATTTATACTATATACTGACATTTAAGATTTCTTTTACAGGTTCTTGTTTATTTAAAATTATGAGAAATATCATTCCTAAAAAAATCTCAAGTTAAAAAATGAGGAAATGAAACAAGCTTTTATATTGCAAAATCCATTTCAAGGAAAATAGAAGTTTGTAAGTTAGAGAAAATATATTAAAATAATCATATATCTATAAATTCCCATGGTATATTATTTGTGTAAAGAAAAATGTATACAAAATATTGCAAGCATGATAAATGATTTTAATGTTATGTTCAAATAAAATACTAAAAGGTGATTATTCATAGTGATTTATCACTCTGATATTGAATTGAGAAATAGCAAGACTTTTTTCCCTTTATTTAAAATTAATCAAAAACAGGGCAGCACACATTTTGTTAAATAATAAACTGAAGTTACAATTAATATATTGAACTTGTTTTATTTAGCCAAATGGCATACAAAGAAAATATTTTACTTTGGCAGTATCATAAATGAATACAATTCTTCTTCTTATGGCAGTATAATAAAAATTTTCTACAAAACATCTCTCATTAAGAATTACATTTATACAAAACTAAGCATTTATTTTTCTTACCTTAACTATATTGTAAAGAAAAAAATCATCGATGCCTGTAGTATTTAAATGAATTTCATTATTATAGTTTCATATGTTTACGCTACAGTGTTTGCGCAATTTGCTCTTACAAAATTATTAACGAAACAACTTTCCTCTTCAACAAACAGATTCCTTTTTCACCATATTATTTATATAAGCGATATTAAATTTTCTAGGTCAATTTGTAAGGGATATATTTTTCTATAAAACTGATATAATTTGTAGGAGCGCCATAAAAATGCATTAAATGAAATTAAAATATACTTAATAAACAGAGAAGTTTTGGTTATTAAAATTTAAAATGTATGATAATTAACATTTAAATAACTTAAAAGAATATTTTTTCTTTCAGTACACACAAATTATTTCTCAAAAGATAAATTACTTTGCCAGTAACAGTGCTCAATAATATTAAACAGTAAAATAAGTCTCCGTTTTCAAACACAAAAATTATACTGTAACCTTCGCACGCGAAACTATTTACGCCAATGTGATTTGATTAGGTACCTAAAATATCTGGTGTCAATTGATTTAATTATACATTTTAAAAATGCAAGTAATCAGGGTATAATATCTGAAAAAACGTTTACCGAAAAATTTTACATTAGAACTTAAAAATCTCACTCTCTCGAAATTTTAAATAATTACTTTTGAGTTCGTAAGTTAAATTACTTTTCATGTATATTTTGAAGTTATTAATGCTTAAGTATATCGCACTTCAAAATTAAAAGAAGCTAAAAAGAAGTGCTACATTATTTTAAAATCTTGCATTTAAATTTATCCTACCTTAAAAAAATACTAATTCTTTCATTCAGAAGTATAATTTTTTTTTCATTTGAAGGGCATTTTTAGTTAATACATCAATTTGCAATAATTTATTTTTCAGAACAGTATTCATTTAATTTCAGAACAATGTAGCAAAAAATTAAGAAAATTTAAAAATTCCTCTCCTTAAGGAGAAACGAGAAATTCATTCAGTTCAGCAATTTTCACTAATGAAATTACTACACAAAAGATAACTGAAAAGAACTTTATATGAAAAATGTTATAAACTAAAATACATAAATTACTTGTAAATAAAGTATGTAAGCTTTATTTTTATATAATATAAAAATGTAATAAAATTAAGTTAACAGCAATACTGTTTAAAAACAATGATAACGCTCATTTAATTAATTATAAAAATATATTAAGGACTTTTTGGCTGTTATCTGAATGTCCAAATATACGCCAAATTACGTCAGTCTCGAAGGTACGTGGGTCGTTCTACGAACGTATTACTTCCGGACATTCGGTTGTTCTAAGAATGCCCGTAGGACGTCGACGAACATCCATCGGTAATTCTTTCTCGTCTAAATTATGTCCATTTGGTCCGGAAAAGACGTCCTCCGAACGTCCTAAGAATTACCGTTTGCTATCACTATTTTAAATTTATGCAAAAAATTCATAAAATAAATATTATGATAAAATAAATTATGTCTTATTCGTCAAAATATATAAATTTAGTGATTATTTTATGGCTGATAATTTGAATGATTTAAATCTGATATCTGTAGGTAGAGATATATAAGAAAATACAATTTACAACATGCTGAGAGATAGAAATGGGATGAATTCAGATCAGAAAAATCTATGTCAATTATTGACAGAAGATAATCTTAAACTCATAAAAAATATAAGGCCTAAAAATAACGAAAGCGTGTGAATAAAATAAATAAAACTTACCTTGAATAAAACTATAACTGTGAATTTACAAATTAAATCAAATTTTCTCAAAGCAAATGTGTGATGTGTTCTGATTGGCTTAAGTCATCACGTGGCTCTGTGCTTTCGGTTTAGTTTCTATAAAAATTGGAAGAATTTAAAGCTTCATTTTGTAAAAGCGATCTATTTGAATATTTAAAAATATAATTGGACAAAAAGAAGCACAGAAACATTACGGCAAGCCTTTATTTCTTATAATTAATTGAATGACTAAATAAAATCTTCGTATTTGTATGATTTTTCACCATTATATAAACTTTTGAATTCGAAAATGTGAATGAATAAATTTTATTGATTTCATATTCATTTAATATTTATAATATTTCAAACTTCTGATTGATTGATAATGTTTAATAATATGAAAATGAGTTTGGAAATTTTATTGTTTATTTCGAATACTATTTTCTGCCGAAATTTAATTTATTATAAATTAATAGTTAATTATAGTGAATGCATTTTTAAATTCTTTTACTTTTGAAACTGCGAGAATATGATTATTTATTTTCTCGTTGTTTTAAATATCTAATGAGATTATTTAATACAGTTTATTGTACTGAAGTGAAAGTGCAACATTCACATTCAAATTAAATACAACATTCTACCAATTATTAAGAATAATTTTTTTCTTAAATGAAATTCTAAGCTTCTTAATTTAAATGTTAATATAAAGCAAATATTAAACTATAGAAAATTACTTGACCCCATGTAATTTATTAAAATTTCACTGACAATTTTTGATTTTATTGTTACTAAGTAAAAGTATTTGTAGATAAAACGAAAAGGAATTGTACGTATCAAAATCTAATCTAGTCTAATTAATTTGTATAATATTTTAGAATTTCCAACTAAAAATTTTGTCTATGGAAATATAATTCATAATCGGATTTTATGGTTGTCATTGTCATCATCGAAGAAAAAAAATAAAAAACAAAATTAGCAGAAGCAAATCTGAAACATGTTATTTTAAAGATGACGAAAAGCAACAAAAAAAAAAAAAAAAACATGATGAAATGCAATGTAAGGAAGAAATGGCTGATCAGGTGTATAATGGGTTATCAAAATAAGTATAATGGAGACTGAGAAGATGTTAACTATTGTTATTATTATAAGTATTAATTTCATTTTGCTTGTAAAATGTATTTAAAAGTTTGAAGTAATTTTCCATGTTTAATGTAAGAATGTGGTAACTCAATTAAATGACATGAAAATACCAATCAATATTTTCAGTTGAAATCTCATAATAAAGGTTTTTTGGTTCTTAAATTAATTAAAGATAACTATTAAATTAAATATAAATTTACTTCGTTATTAGATGAAGAAATGTTAATATTTTAAAATCTATTTTGAAATAAAGTTTTGTTTTTACTGCTAAAACTAAATCGTAATTAACTTTATAAATTTATAATTCATTTAAAATAAATTTATAATTTTACAAATTATGCAGTATTGCTTATGTCTTTTATTATGTTGTAGTTTTCTGTCTTGTATTTTTAAAAATCATTTTACATGCAATGTATTCGAATATTAGTACAAAAGCCATGCTGGCTTAAAAATTTTTGTTGTAATTTGTAAAAAAAAAAAAAAATATTCATTTAGTTTCACCTGTTTTTCAGTTATAGTTGATTCCTTCAAAAATGTTTTAACACATCAGAAATAAATTTATGTATGCATGTATATACTTTTATTTAATGTTTAACAATCCATTTTTTATAAATTATGATAAGGGCTATATCTATTTCATAACAAAGAAAAAATCCAAAATTATTTTGTATTTGTTTCATTGTAAATCAATAATTTAGCATTTTGCCTCATTCTTATAAAAATTTTCAAAAACTTCTAGATAATCATTAATTTAACTTCAATTACTGAGTTTTGATTAATTAATTAATGAGAATAACATTTTTTAAACAAACTACTCTTGCTTTAAATACATAAAAAGTTATATTTATTTAATATAAATAATTCTTTTTATTGCAGACAATTTGATATTCAATATCCAAAGGCTCAGTGACTGTTTTCTTAGTAAATTTTCTGCATACTATGCTTCTAGAATATTATCATATGTTCAAAAACTTGTCCTATGTTACAGAATAAATATGTGAGAATTCAGGATGATAGTATTTTTTTAGACTGAATATAATTTTAATAAAGAAAATAATTACATAGATATCTGATTCCTTGGCTTTTTTACTGTAGGAAGTCAAATTAATATTAATTTCTTTGTAAAATCTTAATTTTCACTTAAAAATTAAAATGTACTTACATGTTTTTTTAAAAAAAATAATACATACAGATATGCCAAATTATGTAAATCAAACATTTTTAAATACATCTTCCGTTTATTTTTTAAAACAAAGCCCTGAATGTGTACAACAATAATAAAACACAACCAATTATATAAAGTTTAATATTTATATACATAAATTACACAATTATTTTAATACATACAAATAATATATACACATATTTGAATTAAAAATTTTATTCGTAAGATTCTATGAAAACCACAGCAGCTTTTTTAATTCCTTGGCATCTGAATTACACAAAAATCAGAATTTAACATTTTGTAATGTTATAGATTATACTTTACAAACGATGCCTAAAAATCTCATCTTTATTTTATTAACTTCATTTAGCAACATCAAAATTTTCAAAAAATATTTGCGGTGATTTTTGAAAAATAGAGCCTTTTCCTCAAATTAATTGGAAAAATCTCTTATTTAATCCTTTATTAGCATACACAGACAAATAATGTAAACAATTTACGGACGTTTGTTGAGCTTTACGAGGTGTTTGTATAACTTTACTTATCTGCTGCATAGGATTAAACTTGTGAGGTGATTTTAATCAAAATAATGACAGGTAAATCTTAATTTCCACTTAAAAGAGATTAAAATTTATTTACGTGTTTTTTTAATTCATTACAAATAATAAAACACAAGCAATTATAATAAGATTTTATAATTTATCAATATATATAATTACATATACCATAATTGTTTTAACACATACAAGATATATACACACATAATTGAAGCAATAATATTATTTATTCATAAGATTTTATTAAAATCACAGCAGCTTTTTTTAGTTCCCTTACAGTTGATTTACACAGAGCATTTTGTAATATGTTTTAAATTATATACTACTTAAACGATGTTAAATGAAATAAAGATGCTAAGAAGTTTTAATGCAGCTTCATAAATTTTCAAAAATTATTTGCAGTAATTTTTGAAAAATTGTGCTTCTTTCTCAAATCGATTTGAAAAATCTCTTTTTTAATCATTTATCAGCATACATAGACGAAAAATGTAAAAACAATTTATGTATGTTTGTTGAGCTTTACGAATGTAAGATGCTTGTTTTACTAACTTTACAACTAAGTTCAAGAAATCTTATTTTTATGACAGGAAAATAACTTTGAAATAAAAATAGAAAAGATAGGAAAGAAGGAAACTTTCGAATGTTAGTACAAAATGGAAGATTTTCAAAGCTATGTTCCTGGCATTTTGTGATTATTTTGATTCTCAATTTATTATTAACTTAATTTTATTAATTTCATAGATTGAATCATGCTAAGAATATTAACTTAAATATGGTTTACATATTATAAAGAAATGATGAGCAAGATGTTAACTTTATTTAATTATTTATTTATTTGATTGAGTAAAGAAAAATTTTAGAATTTGATACAAAATATCACTTATTAATGCATATTATTTTGTACTGCATACAATTATATCTTCCTATTATTACTGCATATTATTTTGTATGTACAACATTTTTATTATCTATGAGTATATGAATTCAATACATGAAATTTGATAGTTTAAAATACTACACTTTAAATTAACACGACATTCTCACGTATTGTAAAAATAAATATTATAATTTGAGCATGAGGTTTTTTTTAAAAACCACAATAATTTAGTAATTGATACAAAATTTCACTGTGCTGTCATAAAATCTTCCTTTCCTATTGTGCATTACATTCTTTATAGTACAATATTTTCAAATACTTGTCTATCACATAACTATTTGCTGAGGTCCAAGTATGAACAATTAAAGAGATGGCAGAAATCGCACAATTACAGTAGTAGCACTTCTTTACAAGTAGTCTGGCAGTCATTTTCAAAAAAATATTCATATTAAAAAAATATTCAAAATTCTTTTTTTAACATATTACTATTAAACAAATTAATACTAATTATACATACAATTTTGGTTTTCCACCATAAAAATGAAACAGATACATATTTTAAGACAGTCCATTTCAAGTTATCTATATATAAGTATTTTTTTGAACAAGTATCCAACCACTTCAAACAAATTTTATTATTATTTAAAGTACATTACTTGCAGACTACTCATTTATTGTCATTAACTATCCACTTCATGTGATTCTCATTAATTGCATTTTAAATTTATATTTTATTTTAAAGTTCGGACATTCTTGATGGTAGGCATTTGTTGTGAATATGACTTTTATTAAACGAAGTTTGATCATTTATGGAATCTTTATCTTACAATACCTTCTTATTAATTTGCAATTTCGAATACTATTAAAAAATTTATGTTTTTTGTGCAGTAAGATAAATATTAGCAAATAAATTCAGAAAAGATATTTTCTTGTATTAAATTTCTACAATATATTTGAATACACCACAGATTTCAATATTTTATATTTCTGCAGCTAATATAAAATATTTCCATGCAAAAGAAAAAAATTACTATTGGAGGAGGCAGGATTTACTTAACCTAATACTATACTAAATCTAAACCTATACTACTAACCTAATCATAATTTAACTAATTCTAAACTTAATCTATAACCCTAACTATGAATTAAAACTAATGAAAAACATATGTAAGCTCCTACCTCTTCCAATATTTAAAGAGGTATTCAAACAAGAACATTCATTATAATTTATATTAATTATGGTAAGTCAAACTCACCTTAAAAAATTTAAGTTTTTCCGTTACTGCACAAAATGTTATATAGTCCAAAATTTATTCAAAAAGTAATACTTAATCGAATTTGTTCTTTCACTGATTCAATTTTTTTTTAAAGTAATAGATTTACTCCTTCCTTTTTCATGAAGTTTTTGATGATAACACACTTCATGATAACTTTTTAATGAAATCATTATATAATCTCAAATGATCAGATTCATTATAAAGATTATATTTATGGCATTATGTTACACTTATATTTTGTTCAAAAAACCACAAGTCAAAAAATTGATATTTTCTGAAGAAATAAAGTATCCTTTTCTTCTCAGTTTCTTTAAATCCAAATGTATTTTTGTCCTCACTTTGTAAATTAAATTCATTTTTTTGTGTGGTATACCAGCACTGTCTTGAATTGTAATTGGGATGCACCTTTCCTGGCTTGGCTAAAATCCAAAATTTTCTTTTCAAGCAATATACGAAATATTTTGCTTTGCTTCTATATTTCAAAAATTTTCTTTGGCAATCAGTAAAGATTGGGCGAAGTACTTGGCTGTCACTTTTCTTGTTTATTGCCTTGTCTTTCTATGAGGTGATCCAGTCAAATTTTGTATGGTATACCAGCACTGTCTTGAATTGCAATTGGGATGCACCTTTCCTGGCTTGGCTAAAATCCAAAATTTTCTTTTCAAGCAATATACGAAATATTTTGCTTTGCTTCTATATTTCAAAAATTTTCTTTGGCAATCAGTAAAGATTGGGCGAAGTACTTGGCTGTCACTTTTCTTGTTTATTGCCTTATGTCTTTCTATGAGGTGATCAAGTCAAATTTCAATGAAAGTATTTTTCTCCCTATAAGAAGACAAAAAGATTCTTCAGTATGAAAGAAAGTCATGCACAGTCTACTAAGAATTTAAAAAAATTAGCTCAAAATAATAAAAAAACATGCTATTTCCAAGAATCCATGCAGTGTTTGGACAAAATTGGAAACTATTTTTTCATTTCTACTTTAAGTTAACATTTCAAAATAATTAGTTTTTCCTAAGATTATCAACTCATAATTATAACACACCAAATTAACTTTTTCAAAAATTCGCTCAAATATTCCAAATTTTATGTTTTAGAAATATTTCATTCTAAAGTGTAAAATTTTTAAACACATTACACGTACATAAATAAATAATTGAACTGCTTCCAAAATATGAAATTCAATTCAGAAAGACTAATTTTCATTTTGATTTGCATCACTCGAATTCATATTATTGCATCAACAACTTTTGTACTGCAAATCTTAATCTATCACAACATAGCTCTTAATGTCATCTCTCTCTCTTCACATTTATCTAACATATTTATATGCATATATAACAAATTGCATAAGAATTTAAATTTGAAACAAAGAGATAAGCAATTTAGAAAAAATTTAATTTACAAAATAAACTAGAATCTGTTTTGATTAATATCAAGCTATGCTCAGATTTTAAAAATATAGTAACTGTATTAAAGATGTCTAAACAAAGTCAAACTAGGGGGGAAAAAATGCATGAACAGACTGTCATTTTCGAGAGGCAAATGATTATAAAATATTCCATTTAATCACTTTAAAATAAGGGTGTTTAATATTAGTTAGTTAGTAAGAATGCTGAGAAAAATGTAAAAATGATATAAGAGCTAAATAAATTTCAAAAATTTACACTAAAGTAATTCTCACACTTGGACAATAACCATAGCAAACATTAACATTTGAAATAAACCTATTTTTTTTCAAAATTGTATATGAAAAACGTCTATGAATATTTTGGTTCATTATCTTCAACAAGAAGTTTTAAAATATTAAATTTTCATATATACTTCCTTAAGTAATTATTTCCAAATAAAAAATTTAGTATTTTAGACAATTTTCTAACTTCCATGATGTATAGTATAGTCATAGAAAAATTTGTAATTCACAGATTTCTATAAATGTGTGAAGCATTATATTATGCACAGCAAAATATTTAAAACATTTACAAAGTGATGCATTTGTCTCCTTCCGTGTGAAAAAAATGCACTATATTCTGGTCAGTACCAAAATAATTTGCAGAAATTTCACATGCATAATGAAATTAGGAAACAATGTGTGAAATTATTCCTGGAACCAGGGGGTACGTATACCTTCCTGGGGCTTGAGCAGCCACCAGGCGTGTCGGCAGGTGGTGGATCGCCGAATGTCCTGTAGGAATGATAGGATAGCCTTGAATATAGAATCAGAGGCCGCAAACCAGCTCCCGTAAACCCTGGTGTTATGCGATCCGTGCCTAGAGCTAATTGGCACCACAGTATTGGTGTCTTAACAGAGCCTCTAGTTGCCTGGCGAACTTTTAGAGTAATTTGCCTTGCCCAGTAACTCAGGCAATGCTGGATGGACTTATATTACCTAAGCTTTTTAATTGTTATCTTGTGGCTGAAAAGACACAAGAAATAACAAACCTTTCTGCATATTGCAGGTGAAGCCTCTGAAGTAGACCTTGCTAAAAAAGACAAGAGAACTCAGAGGCAATCTTGTAAAAGGGCAGCAATGAATCCTTCACTTGAGGTAGAAATGACCTCCAAACCATCTTCTTCTGGTGAAAGTCAGGAAGCTATATCTAGCATGACTGACTTTCTGACCAGATGGGACTGTTTCAGCAAGACCCGATCTACTGGAAATGTCATACGCAAGAGGAAACGGCAGAGCACGTATGTGAGGCTCTCGCCCTCCCTAGATTAACTTCTTTAGGCATCATCCATACTAGAGAGTTACACCTAGACTCCATTAAAGGGTTATCGGACTTTATTAATAGAGTGGGTGACCCGAGCAACTGGAACTAGGAAACATTGGGTTTCGAGTTAATAGTACAATATGCTGATAAAAGCAGAGGTGCCCAATGACATACAAACCCAATTCTAAGAAAAAGAAGAAGTGTGAAATTATTAATGCAAAGTTTGTGAGGTTGACTTCTTATTAATGCAAGCAATTAATTTTAGCTCATGGGAATGATCTAATTTTATTTAATATATATGCTCTTGACAAGAAACAATTTAGAAATAGCAATATAAAAGCAAAATTATTATGTAAATATTTCTTATCCATACTTGATTGATAGAAACATTTAGATCCACAAAATCATTTAATCTATGAACCTGTATTTCCAATAAACCAAGAAGTCACAATAAAAGGTGCAGCTTTATGAAATCTAAGAATGTGAAGGAACAAATTGGTGAGAAGTCCTTTCATTTGGGATCAATATTAATGTTTTCAAAGGAATTTGCTAATCAATTATTTGTTGCCAGTTTTTTTTACTTGAGTTAACAAAACTGGAATGGTCTATTCAGGATTTCTAACCACTTAGTAGGGAAACACTACCATGAACTATTGAGTTGAATACCAGAATGCTACTTTAAAATTTAATGTGTCAATTTTGTTGGTTACACTACATCAATAATCCTATTTCTGATTTAATTCTAGAGCACATCATTGTTTACTGTTCAACATAATATAATAATTTACTTAAATTGATTGAATAAAGACATTTCGCTCATATGATTTCTAAGGTTTAGTTAGATATCATAAGGATTTTTAAATGAACCTTAGAATAGGTTAAAATAAAGGATTTTTCTAAATTTCCAATTCGTTCTTTCTACTTCACTATTATATAAGGTAATTTTGTTATGATCCCTTGTTTTTGAAAAAGAAACACTAAATTTAATTTTAAGGAACGCAATAATTTTCCATTTTTTTTTAACATCTCAAGCCATCTTTCAGCATTTATTACATTTGAAATACAGGTCTTTGCAATGATTTATGATTTAATCTGAGTTTTTCATAGGGAAAAAGTGGAGTTTTAGCATCAAATAGTGATTAAATAATAAATAATTTTTCCTCATCATTTAAAAGTTTGTTGTGAAAACTTCATTTGTATTTAAGTGAAATAACATCCTAAAAACCATAAAATATATGCAGACAATTTTATTAGTTGCCTGTCATGAATAAAAATGATTATATTTCCCTATAGGATTATGCACTTTCAATCTGTATGGAAATTGAAGATTTACTTATTATGAAACAACTAATTCTAGAAAAACCTTATTTTTTGTATTCTTTAAAAATCAAACTAGAAAATTTCTTCAATAAAATAAATTTTTTCATATTGAGCTTTGAGATTTTGAAATGAATTTCCTGACCCTTCCCTCAAATAAAAATAAAAAATGGTAATTTGTATGAAGCATCGGGTTACATCAATAACTCGTTGTGCAATTCAAGTGAAAAGCAAAACAGAACCAACATATGCAAGAATTTGTTGTCTTTAACTTAATATTTTTGCCTGCAGCAAACTATTACTTAAAGTTCAGAGGACAAATGATACTAAACTATTTTTTTTTAAAAATTACACAATGACTTACAATTTATTCATTGCTTATTTGCATCTGATAATTAAATATTCATCAGAATACTCATGAGTGTGCATACTCATACTTAGAAAAGTACTTA
Organism: Latrodectus hesperus; assembly: GCA_037975125.1. Classification (NCBI taxonomy): domain Eukaryota; kingdom Metazoa; phylum Arthropoda; class Arachnida; order Araneae; family Theridiidae; genus Latrodectus; species Latrodectus hesperus. The sequence goes on from JAJQOW010000173.1 coordinate 156,098, forward strand.
TACTGAATAAGATGCTCTTATTAGAGAGCTATAGAAGTTCTAGATTGATTTTAATTAAATAAAATTTAAAAATAGTTTTTAATTAAATATTTTAAAATAAATTTAACTCACTTCACATTTAAATTGATTAACAAGTACAAACTATATGTATTGGATTAAATTAATTTTGATTATAGTTCAGCTGATTATGTTTTAAAAGAAATTTCTAACAATGTTATGAATCTTATTTTAAATATCCAGAAATTTAAATTAATGATCTGATTGAAAATACATTATGTCAAGAAAATTGTTGACACAATAACTATTGAAATTTTTGCCCAGGAATCATCAAATGTTGAAAGCAAAGAATCTTACTGTATAATGCTATTAAACAAAATATTAAATTGGCAAAAAAAATTGACACATTGAAATGATATAATAGCAAATTCATCAAAATTATATAAGAAACATCTTGAAATAATTATTACCTAAAAATTTTTTTTAATAATTAAATACAGAAATGAACTTAAATATTCATCATAATAAATAATGAAAAAATCTTAATCATATTACTTCAGAATACGTTTCAAGAAATGTGTCAAGCAAGTATCCTATAATACACATTTTAAGAAATGCATCAAGCAAAGAACTTTTAAGTAATTTATAGAATCTGTAATATTTTTTAAAATATATTTCATAGCATCAAAACATACTTTATGGCTGATTGCCTGTCAATGATGTGATTTTTTTCAATTTCATTAATCCAGATTTTACCGGCAAGAAAATTTTTAAATATGAATATTAAAATTACAATACTTAACAAGTGAAGTAAATCTAATAACCTATATTTTAAACTTGTCACGCACAGAGAAAATTTTGCTCTTATAAGCTATAATTATCTAAATTCTTACTAAAGCATGATGTAACTAAGTAAATTTCAAATTGCATATATTTTCTACAAAAAATTGTTTAATTTCAAGCATTTTGATAATCTAGTGTATTACATGCACAGTAATTTTATTTTCAAGAATACATGTTTATTCCTAAGCAAATAATAATTTATCATTCTCTACTGAATGTACTTAAAAACTTTTTGCACTCACAGAGAAACACAAAGAGCTAAATAACATTGAATCATTCACCAATTGTGTTTCCTAAAATCGCCAAGTTCGGTAGTTTCACTTCTCAGTCTCATTGTATAGTCAGTCACTTTTTGCACATGAAGGCTACACTCACTCTCAGCAGAATGTAGGCTTTAGGAAAATCTCCTTTTTTTTTTTATCACACACCATTATTTACCCTTTCCATCAGTATCAACAGAAATGTTGGAAAAAATAGTATTTTGAGTATCTCCGTTTTTTTATTTTATCATTTTGAATGCTTTTTCTTGCATCAATTTAAGAAATATTTAATGGCTTCTAAAAGGAAGAATACTAATTCAACTCTCATCACAATGAATACATCTGAAAAAGGTAAATTCATCCAAAAAAGGGGGTGGGGAAACAATAAAATAGATAATATGCAAATTATTTCTTAAACTTAGTTTTCTAAAAGCAAGTGAGAAGAAAATCTCAAAAATGCAATGATGTTTTTTAACTTAATTTGAAATCATGAATAGTATATAAAAATTCTGCACATCAGAAAAATCTTTCAGAAAAACAAGTTTATTTAAAGTCTAATAACAGTAAATTGTAATGTTTCAAATCAATCTCAGTGACAAAAGAGAAAACCTTGATAAGTGCCCGATAATTTTGTGTATCATTCTAAAATATATGAACAGCAGAATTAACACATGCTTATCTTTATTTTAAAAAAAAACTATTTTTAGCCATATTCTCGCTTGGGATTAAATTATAACTAGCTTCAATGGAGAGAAGTTTAAATCAATGTTGATCACACACACACTGTCTAACTTACGATAAAATTTTTGCTTTCTTTCAAAATTGTGGGTAGTTAATTATTAAGTTGCTTGAGTAGTTAATTTCAAATACAATGAATACTGATATGGATTGCCAGAATTATTTACAAAACAGTGAATCAGGCAACATTTTTCCTTTATGAGCTTCCGTATTATAAGCTATGCAATATTCTGCAAAAGATTTCCCTCGCTTCTAGAAAATAGCACATAGCTCTTTTCCTCATTTTTTTTATAAAATGTGTCATACATGCGTAACTCCTGGGAGTACAAAAGATTAATTACCTCAAACTGAAAAACTTAATCTAACACCTGTAATAACTCTTGTTATATGGATCAATTAAATAGTTCAAATCAATGAACATTAGCCACCAAGTTCCCTATAACCTGGATTATTGATATTATTCTTTAAAACATGTCATTGATGCAAGTCATTATCATTGATATTATTTAAAATCAAGAGATTGTTATTGACTCTAATTACTGCATTTTAAGAAGCGCTATAAATCTTAATGAAGTTTAAAAAAACTGCTCTTCAGTAAATGATTGGCTTAAAAACACATATGATTGCAAACTAAATTTGAAATTAAGGTAATTAAAACATAATAATTAACCAAACTTTTTAGTTACTTTATCCATTATAAAGCACATAAAATTTAACAAATTTATGTGAAAAATAAATAAAGTGCTTAAAATATAGGAATATATTCTCTTTTTGTAAATTTGATTTTACTCGTTGAAGTATACAAAGGTAATACAAAAATAAACACAGATATTTTACAATTTTTAAAAAGTTATATATTCTATAATTGCAAATACAAAAGTTACTGCCAAACATTACCTCTTAAGTCATTAGTACATGTTCTCTCCAATACTTCTTGACTATGTTTTGAGTAAGTACAGTTCAAGTCATTGGTCACACAAAACACATTTAGGAAAATCCACCACTCAAATTGTAAAGACATAGTCCTGTTATCAGTCAATACTTTAAATGCAGCCACTGCAGTCTTTCCTGAAAAACTGGAAACACTTCTCTCCTCCCCCAGAACCTTCCACATCTTATTCCACAATAGGCAGAATCAACCCTAAATTTTTTGAGACATAGTTTAATTATTGAAAAGGGAATGGGGTGTACTTTAATAGAATCTGACAAATACAGAAATACAAGATTTCATATTTATAATTTCCGCAAATAAGTAATATCTATTTAATTAAAAAAATTTTATTCAATATTCTTTATATTACTGGATTATACATTTTATGAAATAATGGGTATAAATATCTTCAATAGATTCCTATCTATTTAGTACATTAAAATGTGTCGAATTTTAGTACATTAAGATGTGTCTGCAATGGAGGGAAGTTTAAATCAATGTTGATCACATACACACACTGTCTAACTTATGATAAAATTTTTGCTTCTTTTAAAATTTGTGGGTAGTTAATTATTAAGTTGCTTGAGTAGTTAATTTAAAATACAATGAATACTGATATGGATTGCCAGAATTATTTACGAAACAGTGAATCAGGCAACATTTTTCCTTTATGAGCTTCCGTATTATAAGCTATGCAATATTCTGTAAAAGATTTCCCTCGCTTCTAGAAAATAGCAAATAGCTCTTTTCCACATTTTTTTATAACATGTGTCATACATGTGTAATTCCTGGGAGTACAAAAGATTAACTAAAAAACTTAATCTAACACCTGTAATGACTCTTGTTATATGAATCAGTTAAATAGTTCAAATCAATGAACACTAACCACAAAGTTCCCTATAACCTGGATTATTGATATTCTTTAAAACATGTCATTGATGCAAGTCATTATCATTGATATTATTTAAAATCAAGATATATTGTTATTGACTCTTATTACTGCATTTTAAGAAGCATTATAAATCTTAATAAAATTTAAAAAAACTGCTCTGTAGTAAATGATTGACTTAAAAACACATATGATTGCAAACTAAATTTGAAATTAAGGTAATTAAAACATAATAATTAACCAAACTTTTTAATTACTTTATCCATTATAAAACACATAAAATTTAACAAATTTATGTGAAAAATAAATAAAGTGCTTAAAATATAGGAATATATTCTCTTTTTGTAAATTTGATTTTACTCGTTGAAGTATACAAAGGTAATACAAAAATAAACACAGATATTTTACAATTTTTAAAAAGTTATATATTCTATAATTGCAAGTACAAAAGTTACTGCCAAACATTACCTCTTAAGTCATTAGTACATGTTCTCTCCAATACTTCTTGACTATGTTTTGAGTAAGTACAGTTCAAGTCATTGGTCACACAAAACACATTTAGGAAAATCCACCACTCAAATGGTAAAGAGATAGTCCTGTTATCAGTCAATACTTTAAATGCAGCCACTGCAGTCTTTCCTGAAAAACTGGAAACACTTCTCTCCTCCCCCAGAATATTCCACATCTTATTCCACAATGGGCAGAATCAACCCTAAATTTTTTGAGACATAGTTTAATTATTGAAAAGGGAATGGGGTGTACTTTAATAGAATCTGACAAATACAGAAATACAAGATTTCATATTTATAATTTCCGCAAATAAGTAATATCTATTTAATTAAAAAAATTTATTCAATATTCTTTATATTACTGGATTATACATTTTATGAAATAATGGGTATAAATATCTTCAATAGATTCCTATCTATTTAGTACATTAAGATGTGTCCAACAACCTCTTTACAAAAAAATATATTTATAGAAAAAACAAAATACATACTAATATTAAATTAAATTTCTAATATGACTTTTTTCCAAATAACTGTTTAATAAAGGAAATTTTAATTTTTCTTCTAGTTTACTTCTTTGTAAATCTTAAAACATTATTTTCATATCCATATTCTAAGGCTTTTATACTTTTTTAATCATTCAATATACTTTATCATTTCTTGGTTATTTATAAATATACTGTTAAGTAAACTTTTTTATTAATTTTTTTTAATTGATATATATTTTTATAATAAATATAAAAGTTACAGCTAGGATACAAATGTTCTCTAATGTTGGTA